>LKNJ01000115.1:244732-274733 GCA_002120245.1 Maccullochella peelii | reverse complement strand
TGCCCCCACTCCCCCCCACCCCCCTGGCAGGAGGCAGACCTTGGCAGGGCCTGACAGAAAGCTGGCCTGGAGGGGGATCCACGGAGCTCCACGCCAGCCCACTGAGCCAGCCCACTCAGTCTGTGCAGGTGTACTGACGCCTGGACAAACACACACACACACATGCATAGCCACTAGACCAGTAGAAGCCCCCTGAGCAAGCAGATGTCCTAACGCTCCATTTCTCTGTGTTAACTTTCTTCTGGATTTTTCATGGTTACTCTCTTTTTATCTCCATTTTAATTGTTTCTCATTTCTGGTTCTTATTTTCTCTTCTATCTCCTTTTCTTTTGTCACTATCTTGCTGTATGTTTGACTTCTATCGTTGCACTGCATCCACTTCCACGTCCAAACCCTCTGTTGGCATCATTCACTGTGGAAATTCACCAATCTGTTGAGACAAATCGGCAGAATTTCATTGATTTGCTGTCATTGAAGTCACGAAGGCATGAGAAGTGCAGCACTGGAGAAAACATACTGTATAGATGAAATAAAATAAAAGGATGAAGGCAATTCTTATGTTCAATTTATTCAAATCCAGACAGGTTGTGCAACTTTATCAGTAAGTAAAAGGACAGGTCATTATTCTCAATCATATATAGTATGTTGTATACACTGTATATACAGTCAATTTCCTGTTAATTATGCAGTGAAGACATCGAGTTATGAATGAATAAGAAGTATGGTCATGGAAAATCAGTGTCAAACAGGAATAATATGGAGGTACAGTACATAAGATAGTATAACAAGAGATATCAATCTACACTGTTTACAGAGGAATAAATGCAACTAACAAATAAAAATAACAAATCACTCATCACTCCCTGATGAAGTTGATGAAGTCTTGGCTTGTGTCAAAAAGTCTTTCAAGGTCCCCCTCTGCTTCACTTGAATGTTTGACCTTCACTATGCAGAGTTTGACACTAGAAGCCAGTTTTCACATTAATTTACTGAAGGAGCAAAGTTTCTCTGTGCTGTCACAGAAAGGGAGTCATGACAGGCATCATTCCCCAAAGGTTTGTCAAAAGATGGAAGATATTGTGCATGACAGGTGTGCAGACAGGCAAACAGACTGGGGCCAATCCATTTTACTTCTCAAATTTCATTCTGGAGGACAAAAAAACCTTGACTTGTGAAGTCGAGAGCAAGCGCTTCTCATTTTGTGTATGCGGTCCTTATTGTGTTGGGCATTCACAGTTGGGTCCAAGTGGGACTGCAGGGGAGAAAGAGAAGCTCCAGAGGTGAACACTTTGTTGTCTTGAAATCAGGGCTGTCTGACAGTATGAATATATATTCTTGTCCTTCCTACTTTCGAGGTTTCAAGTTGATTCTTCGCTTTTCTCACAGCCATGTCACTTTTTGTAATTTTAGAATTTAAATTCACATAATTTTTATTACTCTTTCATTATTGCATTCAAAGTCTATGCGAAATATTTGAAAAAGAGCTAGAAATGACATTCCATGGTGTGTCCTCTACTTCAAAAGGGAAAGGAAAGAAAAGGAAAGGAAAGGAAAGGAAAGGCATACAACATGTGTTTTTAGTGCATACGCATTGATTATAGTATTATCTTGTGTTTCTTCTCCCCCTGTTCCCACTCCCTCCCTCCCTCCCTCCTGGCTGTGCAGTAACAGGTTGTGTTTAGCTTCTCTGCTCCCTACTTCCTCATCTGGCATTTTCTATTCTTTCAGTCCAGAGTCTAAAGTTCAGCCAGAGACAACAGGAAGGGAGCATCACATCACTCCCTCGAAGCATTTCACAACACACACACACACACTTTTTTTTTCATTTTTGCTAAGACAAATACAGGCTTCCTTTGCACAGTAAGAATGCTCGCCCCCTCAGTGTAGAAATGTTGTAGTGTGTGACTAAATGATGAATGGTGTTACAATAATTTGATGAGATTGGGTCAGGTGATGCAAGGGAGAAGTGTGTAATGATAATGCTCTTCTTGATGTCTCACAGCTTATTATGCTGCTCTACAAATGATCCCCCCAGACACCCACGCCATCTTTGAACTGCTCCCACCCCAGGGTGACGCATTAGCAACCTATCCGGAGTTGGCGCAGCCTTCGGAGAGGTGCTTGTGTCTCAGGTGTTCAATAAGCACTACTAGGGGCACAAGGAGGAAGGTGGGAGCTCTGACTCGAGCACCCGACCCCCTTCAGCTACCTCCCTTCCTATGCCTGCTCCATCCCTTCTGTAACCCCTCCCCCCATGTCCCTCAGACCACCTCCCATCATCCTCTCTCATTCTTCCTCCTCTTCATGCTGTCCTCAACAGATCTCTGTGGCTTCCTCCCCCCTTTTCCATCCATATTCCTCCCTCTTCCACCTCCCTCGAAGCGCCTGTTTGCGCTCCACTCTGCCTGCCTTCCTTCAACACATGCCAGGACTCCTGGGGCACCAGTTACACAGCGAGGATTTCATTTGAAAGAGCTCCTCAGGACGTCATTATAAGGATCATCACCGGGCCTTATGGCTGATGTTACATTAGTGTTCCATCACACAGAGCCTTCAAAGCGCCTAATAACAAGCCAGCCCTCTCATCACGCAAATCAGAGTTTTTCTCTGAGATTGGTAATGTCACATTAATCTGTAATTGACCATTCTCATGTATCAGTGTACTGGAGACCATGAGATGACTAGCCACATGTCTGTAATTTGAAGTGTCTGTGGTTTTAATGCAATTGTACAGCTTTGTGCAGATTCACTGATTGCTTATAACAACAGTTAACTGGATATGTCAGATTATGCTGAGAAGAGACTGACAGTGAAGGAAGTTTGGCCACTAAATCAACATGTTGCATTGGCTTCAATTGCAACAATATGCACAGTCTTTCACAGACAGATATTCTCACACAGCTTCAGTTGCATGTCACCTTCTGTTCATCAGCAATATGTCACATTATTGAGGTTTTTTTTACTATACGTGCATCTTTTTTTGCCACATTATTTCTTTTGTTTGTTTCTCTAACATCTGCTCATTTCTAAGAAAAATCCATTTGAGTGTCATCTTGTTATGAAAGGATTTGTGTTCTGATCATTCCAGTACTCCAACTAAAAAATAAAATAAAAATTCAGTGAGCATTTAGCTGCGTGTTCAACAGCAGTTATGTTTTTTTCTCTCACCCTAGAGCTGTTCTTACGGTGTGATTGCTTGGTAGGTGGCTGGGTATTGTAGTAGGTGTCATGGAAACCACACACAAAAAAGCTTTTCAGAGGATAGAAATTGTGTAACACAGCCTTATTTCACCCCTATTCAATAAAAATGGTGAAACTACTCGCAATTATACTGGTATCACCTATAATATAGTTTTTAAAAATGTATTCAAGCATATAATCTTTAATGATATGTAAAATCATTGCCCATCATAAAACTTCAGATGCACTTATTAAAACTCTTTATCAAAATGCTTAAAAAAACACCTTTAAAGCAAGATTTAACCACCCTTCGATGGCTGAATCGTTTTGTAGTCTGCAATTATATCCCATTAGAATTTACACCACGGCCAGATCATCCCTCCTCTCCATTATTCTGTCCATCCATTCATTCGACCAACCCCTCTTCCCATTGGACACCTAGAGCCCCTCCTATCCAGGCAGCCACAAAATACACTTCTTAATTCACCCGCATACAATCACCCAACCATCCCTCTATCCAGCCTATCCAACCTCATTATCGTTCCATCCTCCCGTCTCCACCCAACCATTTTATCCTCCATTCATTGCAAACAGAAGACATACAGTATCTGAAGTGAAACAGAATGAATATTAAGTGGGTAGCAGTTGGACCAGGCTCACTGTACTACTGTAAATAGTCTTTTTTTTTCTCCCTCTCAGTCTCTCTCTCTCTATCATATCTGGCTCTCTCAATCATGCTTTTTGAGCTCCAAGATAAAGAGTGGTATGAGCTCCATCAGCAGATGAGTCCTGCTTCCTTTACCTTAATTAGAGCTCCCAGGGGACTGGCTGTGGGCACTGAGAAGCATCAGCATCAGCCTCTCATACCACAGAGATACCTTTCATAAAGCCGGAGAACACCAGGATGAAAACTGGGCAGAGTGGCTCAAGCACTATACAGAAGAGAATTTAAAAGCAGTCATTTTGTGGAAATGTTCCTGCACGTTATTCAAGGCTGGTCACTTAAACAGCAGGCAGAAATGTGGCATTTTACTTCAGGAACAGAAACTAAACGCTGACCGGAGAGGAGCGATATAGTAGCTCTATTATTCATACAAACTTATACACACAAATATCTGGTGAGAATTTTGGAGTTCAGCTCTAAAAGGCTGAACTCCAAAATTCAAAAAATGATTAGTTGATTTGTTGATTAGTCGATCAACAGAAAATCAATCTGCAATTTCGATAATCTGACTTCTATAAAAGTAAATTGAATATCTTTGGGTTTTGGACTGTGGTCGAACAAAACAAGCTACTTGAATACAACTTTGATGCACTATTTGTACTATTTTCTGATATTTTAAAGAGCAAACAATTAATCAATTAATCAAGAAAATAACTGATATTAATAATCAACAAAATACTTAATTAAACAATGATATAAATGATAACAGGTTGGTTTCCACCCTAAAACATATGTATATATCGATTATTTGTTTTCTGTTAATGTTGTCAATAAAGGTTTGGTACAGCTGTGATGTTTTTGAACACAGGTGTAAAAAAAGTACTAGAACTTTATTCTAATAATTAAAAGATACATACACAAATTATTTTTCATCTACAACCCAAAAACTATGAATATTAGGGCTGCAACTATTATTTTCATTATCGATTAATCAGCCAATTCTTTTCTCAATTAACTGATTAATCGTTTGGTCAATAAACCACCAGAAAACAGTGAAAAATGGCCAACACAATTTTCCAGATCCCAATGTGACGTCAATAAATTACTTTTTTTTGTGTCTAAAATCCAAATATGTTCAGACTATAATATATGACAAGGGAAAGCAGCAAACCCTCACATTTGAGAAGCTGGAACCATCACATTTTGGCCATTTTTGCTTGAAAAATTATCCAAATAGTTTCCAAATGGATTAATCAGCTAATCCTTATCAAAGCACTTTACCAATTTAACTATATTTACAGTAACTATCAGACAAAGACACTCGATATCCACGCTTTATTATGTGTAGGCTATACAGAAAAGAAGAATAAACAATTTTCAAATTAGGCCTATTAATTCTCAAAAAACTATCACACGACTTAACTAATGTTTAGTTGTAAATCAAAACAGTTAAAATAATGAACTGTTCACGTAAACCTTCCTCTCCGTCCCCTTTAAACGGGGAGGTGCTCCGGTGCTAACCCCCAGCCCGGAGCTCTCCGCTGCGCTCCGGGAGGGGTAGTGAGGGAGTTCGGGCTGGCTGAGAGCGGACGCGTCGGAAACCTCCCAGGAGGGGCCCCGTGTAATTCGATGCATGCTGTTAAAGCTTAGAGTATATTGTCTTCCCTTTGCTTATGAAGCCTCCACCCACCGGCCCACCCTACATTTAGCGGATCATGTGACTCGGGGTAAGTCATTTGCAAGTACAACAGTTCTCTGTGCGCTCCCATTCATTTCCTGAGAACTGCCTGAGCCGAGCAGCTGAGAGGCAGAAGGGGAGGGAGCTGCTCACTCACATACACTTACACTCACTCACTCACACACACACACACACACACACACACACGCACACGCACACACATACACACGTACATACACGCAGAGTGAGAGGAGAGGAGAGGAGAGGAGAGGGAGAGGAGGAGAGGAGACAGAGGAGACAGAGAGGACTGTAGAAAGGAAAACAGTCTCCTAGTCTCCACGGCTCTGCAGCTTCTGACAAGGTCTGTGCATTTTTTTCGTCCCGTTCCTCTGCTGGCTGCTGCTGTGTGCTTCATTTGTCACGTTGCTGGGCTTTGTGCTTGTGTTCAGTGCTTCTCGTTCAGCTGTCATTTCTCTGTCAAAGCAGATGACAACTCAGATCACCTATGGCATTGTGTTTGGTGTCTGTCAGCAGGGGAAAACAAGAGACCCTGCATGGTGCTGACTGGACATCTAACACATATTCCCAATGTAAATTCATAAGCTGTCATGACAACAGAGAAAGTGTATAAGTGATTATACACTGAAAGACCATGGGCATGAGCAGCATCCTGGCTTTACAGTGCCGCACCAGTTGTGAAATCTCTAATGTCTCACTTATTTACCTCTAAAGCAACTTCAAAACATATCAGCTTAGCAGTGTAGCAGTGTTGTAGAATATGACTGAATGTCTTGGTGGGAAATATAAGACAGAAGTGAAGTGAGACAGCACCGCACCAAACTCTCTCTCAGCACTTCTCGCTGGAAAAAAGTTTGCTGCTTGCTTGAGTTTTGTGCATGCCTTAAGAGAGTTGTGTGCGTGTGTGTGGGTGTGCATTTGTGTGAAGCATTGTGGTGTGTGTGTGTGTGTGAGAGAGAGAGAGACAGGCTTGTTTGCCTACCGTTGCCTACTGTGGCAGCTTAGAGACAGAGAAACGAGGCTGTTAGCAACGGGTTAAACATTAGGAGGCTCGGGTAGCAGAGGAAGGACACTGGGGGGGGGGAGAGGTGTGTGTCTGTGTGTGTGTGGGAGTGTTGCAGGGGTGGTGTCTTGGATGTCATCGGCAGCGCTCTCACTTCCAGGGTAACAGTCATTGGTATTGATGGGTGGCTGTCAGAGAGGCAGAGAGCCACCAGGTTGGGGAGAGTGGCCGGGGGCTGGCCCTTGGCTGTTATTTTCAATTACAGGGGACCAGGGCAGAGCTGACAGCAAAGGCATTTGTACATCCAGCAAGGGGGAGGAGGTGGGTGGGTGAGTGTGTGTGCGTATGTGTGTGTGTATGGTGGGGTGTTACAGGAGGGGAGGGGAGGGGAGGGCAGGAGCAAGAGAGGCTAGGAGGGAGGGAGAAGAGTGGGAGGGGGATGAGACTCTGGCCTCTGCTCCTGGGTTTGATGTGGAAACTGAGCACTGACCTCTGTGACTTTACCCCCACGTTGTGGAGAGGCCCAGCCTTGCCTTTAACTGTGTGACAGCGGTAGGGTGTGTGTTTGTGGGGACTCATCCACAAAAATAAAAAATAAAAAAGGAGGGGGTTGGGTCGTGTGTCTGTGTGTGTGTGGATGAGACCCCCTGCAGCTCGCGGATGTTCAGTGAGGGAGATTAGTGCCCATTTAAACTCTCACTTAAATCCATTTACAAAGGGGCCTTCTCCCTGTGCATGCATACGCAGGCTGATATTACCACACATGTAGAGAAGACACTGTGCACTGTGTACACTGTGCATGAACAGCGAAGAAGAATGATATTGGAGCTCTGAAACAGGCAACATACAAACATTTCCTGCGACTGACGACCAAATCAATAAAGGTTATTAGGAGAGTGTGATATTTCCTGAAAATAATATCATTCTGGAGGCTATTTTTGTGATAGCAAAATGCAAATGCAAACTGAACCGATTATATTGAATCATCATTGTCAATTACGAATCAATGTCTTTTAGCAGAGGATCTTCTCTCACTTGTGACCGAAAGCATTGTTTTTAGCTCAGTCATGATACACAGTGTGTTACTTCCTTGTTAGAAGCATACTGAAAGACCACAAAAGCCACAGAAACAATGTTTATTTTGTACTGAACTGAACATAGTGGCTTGAACCAGCAACAGAGCCAGCAAAGACTGTATGTACCACTGAACTGAAGACTGAATCAGCACTGAATGTTGCGGTGGTATGAATGGTGATGCAATCACTTACTTATGTATACCAAAGTTCAGTTAAACAATGATGCGATTTGTTAGCTTTGAAAAGAGTGAACAAAATACATAGTCAGTGACTACGAATCAGTGACTACGAATCTTCAGCAACGTGCTTTGCAATTTCCACCTCTAGCTGCTATCTTCTCACAGCATTTTCCGTACAGTTTTTTATTGAGTTGTTTTATGCCATCTATTTCAAATATTTGGATTGGCATCTTTAGCAAAACTAAACTTTACCCACCTGCCCTCTAGAACAACACATACATAAGTTTTTTGATCTGACGTATCGGCAGGACGATACGAAACGCTTAGCTTAGGAAACAATCGTGCTAATAGAAACTTAAATTGACTGTCAGTAGGAGACGGGAAGCAAATGGCAGTCTCCCGTGTCCGAGGGACAACAGTCATAATTCCTACAGCCTGTAGAAGGCTTCGTCACTTGAAAGCAAACATGCTGCTTTGGGGTCTTTGCTGAAACGATTGATGCTGTTGTTTTTCTTGGGTGAACAGTCTCAATAATTTGGTATGCTGGGATGCACCAATGTAGTTTGTCTGTTTGGTGTTCTCTCCACACATGATTTCTGGTCCCCCTCGTAATCAGGTGCTTCAGCTTGAGATACAACTTGCTGCTTAGCAATGTTGTTAACTATATGGATATTATCATGAACAATATGATGTGGTATATCCCTAGCTGTTTTCACCCATAACCGCATCAAGCTTCTACTACCACTTTGATTCCTTCAATGGCTCAACTCCCCCACCCCAGACATGGTCCAAGGGCTTATGATAGAGATCAGTGCAGGTGGGGGGACTCAATTAAAAAGCCAATCACCAACCAGCAGATAGACTCTATCTGTCCATCAACACCGCTCTGCCCAGCGCATTTAATTACGTGGCAGGATTCCCCCACTAAAGGCATCATCTGTCTGCCACAGATCACAACACATAAAATTGAGTGCGTGTTGACAGATTGAATCTTTCAGGAAGATGTGCCGTGCTCTAGTATGTGCAATCTAACAACGTGTATGCTCACTGTCGTATTCACGGAGATGTGAAATTCCCTGTATTATCCCTAATCAGCTGGGTTAACTGCTGGCATATTGACTAACTGCTATATCATTGATCCAGGTGGGTGTTAGGGAGTGTATTGTCATTGATTGCAGATAGACTGCAGTGCACTATGTGGCTGGATTTATTTGGATCCCCGAGTGTAAGCCACAGCCAATGAAGAGTGAGGCAGATCATAGAGGTCGGGTATGCTAAAGGTGCATTGTGGGATATCCTGTGGCCCCTGGTCATAGTGGTGGCGTTGCTTCAAACCCGGATTTTCAGCCACAGGAGACTGCCATACGCAAAGACCCTGACACGCATGCACAACAACACACATGCCCACAGCCTCTTACAATAGATGTCAAGTGTAAGACAGACTGCACCCAAATAGATGGGTGATTTTGTATATTGATAGATGTACCTGCCCACAAAAGCAAACTAAATCAACAAGACACAAAGGTCATGGATAGAGAGCGTTGAACACCCAAAACATCTGCAGGGTTTTTTTGCTGTCGTTTCATTCTGAATGGCAAGACATATGTTGGTAGTTACGTTGTACTTCCTGTGCGTGAAACAAGACTAATATTAAAAGGTGATGGCTCTGAACTGAACTCCCCTTGCTGTTATTTCAGCCTTTCAGAAAATGACAAAATGTTCTCTCCCTTTGCGATTTCTCTTGTGGATTCAACCTTTGACCCCCAGTGTCCAGCCCACATTTGTTTACCAAAATTGAGTTAAGGGTGTACATGGAGTGCTAGAGCATGTGTGTTTTGTGACTGAGAGAGAGAGAGAGAGAGAGATATCACGGAAAGTATTGTGCAACAGCTAGTGACTCTGAGGTTGATAGTCTAAATAGTGAACACAAACAGAAAGAACTACAATGTAACATGGGTGATTACAGCTTGTCAAACATCACTGTGAGTATTTTGAATTTTTGCTGCATTGCTCTATTGAATACTTATAAGGAGACTGTTATTGTTTGAAGCCTCTCTAGAGCAGCCAAGCTTATCTTTTGATAGAAAGAAAAACTGCCATTAAACAATAAACAGACTTAAGGTAGGCAGAATTTAAGATGATGTAACCTGAACAGCGCGTTGATCCAAGTTTTTTTTCTAGTAATGACACCACCTCTAGAGTAGCACACTCAGTGCTTACTGGAAGTGACTCATTTAGCAGAGCTTGCCCCCAGACTCTGATTTAAGATTGCTCGACATGTTTCCATGGCTAGGATGGAAAGGCATGTCAATGGAAGGCCTGTCTATCTGCAGTGATGTTTCCCCTTTCAACCTAGTGTGTATTTTACTTTGACCAAATATGGTTGGTGAACAGGGGGAAGAAGAAACGGAAGGAAGCCAAGAAAAGAGGATGGAGGAGCATTTCAAAGTCAGCATTTTCTGAGTGTTTTGGACCCTTTTTGAGCTGCCTTTACAGGAAGAGTTTCCCATTATAGAATCTTCGGGGAGCTGCATCTCTCTAGCCTCAGTGCAGATGGCTTCAGCAGACCTGCGTAAGGATGCTGCATGGATCACTGTGAACTTTGTTTCCAGTTGTACTGTAGGTCAACTGTTAGGAGAGGAAATTATGCAAACAACATGTGGAATCCATTAGGGGTGCCTGTGGCATTCCACAGGCTCTTTGGCTTTAACACAACCGAATGTAGGTTCATGTTATGGACCATAAGTCCTCTCAATTAGCTGCTTCAACCAGGTATCAGCATGGCACAGCATCCGTTGAAAAAGAGAGTAAAACTAATCGAAGGGAAGGCGTGAGTAGATGAGTAATAGAGGTAAACACAGCTGCTGGCTTTTATTGAGTTGTGTTGGAGAGCTGGAATGAGTCAAACCAGGGGGAAAAACTTGTGATTGAAAATAACTGCACGCATTTCATGTAACAAGTGTCAGTGTGTTGGAATGTTTTGGTTGGTCCGTTATTGTCTGTTTGTGCTGTGCGTTGGGCTGGATTTGGTTGTGTCAGCATAAAGTGAGGTTAGATAGGGTAGGCACTTTGTGATGCTGCATCAAGAGGACTCTGCAAGACTTTTAAACACTAAGTGAAATGCATGTGTGCATGTGTCTGCATATATACCTGCATGCATAGCTTTGTTTGTATCACAAGAGATAGCGAGTGAGAAAAAAAGGGCACAGGTTGAAAAGTGAAAAAAATAAATGTGTATGAGTGTGTGAGCTGATATTATTTCTACGTGACTTGTTTACAGTGGATACAGTAGATGAGTCAGTGTATTGGTGCCTGTGCATGCTTGCATTGTACAGTTATTGTAAAACATCTAGGTCAATCTTTGAGAGTGCATGTGAGTGCACATGTGCTGTGATGCATTCAGTAGACAAGCTATTGTGAGTAGTATGTACACACTGCGTATGTTGGGGGAAGGGGGGATCGCTCACACACACATTCAGACATATATGTTGTAGTGCACACACAAACATACACTATCAGAGCCTAGGGTGATAAAAGGCAGTAGCCTACTCAAAGAACCCCCCAAATAGGGCAGGAGTGTACTGTCATCCCTTGGGGAGGGGAGGAAAAAAGAGTATGTTGGTGGTTGGTGGTAGTAGTGGGAAGGATGCAGGTTACTGTGAGGATGCTAATCTAATGCATCCCAACCCCCTGTTAAGGCAAAATAATAGAGCAGGGCTCCACTCTGACCCTCTGCTCCAGTACATATAAAGCAGCTATAAACTTTGCATGAAAGGAGGAGCAATGTCTGGGTGTTGAGATTCACTTGCTTGACCCATAACAGACTGTCTACAACATTTGATATTTCTCCTTTTTGTAGTGGTTTCCTTGCACCTAGCTATTAAAACATTCATAAGAAAAATATTCACAGGTTTTCCAGTATTTCATTTAATGTGAATTCTGTACAGGACTGTGCCCACGATGCACCTCTGTCAGTTTGAGGTGGTTATTAAGTACTGCAGTGTGGTCACCTGAACCTAGGACCTGTGCACTGAGAGTAAATAAGAGACGAGAACAGAGTCACTGAGTGCATTTTTTATTGATTCACTGGAGCTAACCTCTTTTTCTCTATCTCCCTCTCTCTCTCATGCACTCATACAGTATAGCCCTACAGTGTGTAAACTTCACCATAAACATGCAAAGAGTATTACAGTATCTTGAAAGGTCGCGCCAATTACTCCACACATTTATCCTGGTTTGCTCGGCTCCACCTCCCCCTCCTGTGGTACAAGTGAGGTTTTTATGTCAGAGGCTATTTTAGATGCACAGCCACTGACCCTGCTGCATTTACTGAGGGGTGTGTGTGTGAAGGGTGTTTTAGAGAGGTCACCCGATTATGTTGAAGCAAGAATTCCTCATAGTGTATTGGCTCTTTAGGAGCTGTTTTTGCTTGCATCTGTTTGTGGTTTCTTTAGCACCCTCACACAGAATATTTTACTTATTCTTTCTCATGATTACATCAAAATGAGCTTCAATTGGACATAAACTGTCTAGAATGGTGTCACAAATTGCTTTGACTTCTAAGTCGGAGCTCACTTGAGTAATGCCACCTCACTTTAGCGCTGTCACAGTCACAGCTTGTTTAGCTGTTTCTCTGCTGCATTTGAGGTACATGATGCAAGAGGATGTCAGACTCTTCTGTTTACCTCTCTCTGGAGCACTGTGGAGGAGTGTGTGCGTGTATTTGTGTGTGTTTTTGTTTTGTGTGTGAGGGTGTGTGTGGGTGGCTATTTGTGTTGAATGGGCATCTTTATTCTTCTTTCATGAGCAGTGCTGTAATATTTAGAGACAGAGTTGTGTGTGTGTCTGTCTCTTAATCTAAGATAAGTATGGTTCATTGTGGGTGCAGGCAGAGGTCACAAAGTGTGTGTGTGTGTGTGTGTGTGTGGTAGCCAGATTGTAGAACAGAGCAGGGGCTCAGGAAGTCAGCTTTATAAAAAGTGCATTTGACACACAGACGGAGACAGAGGCAAACCAGACAGCGACCGACTCTTCTTTTCGCTTTGAGTGTTTCCTCTCAGAATCAGTAGCTTCTTCATTTCCCACAGTTTCACAAGACCTTAGAAGGGGCGGAGGTGGTATTGGTGGAGGTGGGGAGCTTTCACAAAGACAAAAACTCACAAAAGAATTAGAAAATTCACAATAGATGTCCCCTTTGTCCTATTAAAAGCTGATATTTTAGACAGGCTATTAAAGAAATGCAAGGTGTTGAGTTTTTTATCTTAGCATTCGACATTTTAAAGAGACATAGCTCGTTAAAGTATTATTACTGAAACAACTTATATTTAACTGTCATCTGCTTGGTTTAAATAACTGTGTTTGGGCTGACTTTTAAAGTGTGTGCCAATGACAATATGTGAGGTTTTTCCATTGTTGTTCAATATGTTTAGCTGTGTTTCGGCTTACTGTTTGAGCACCTTTTATTAAAAACTGTACATTTGTTTCCTTGTGTAAACACACTGACACAGTTGTGGTGCTGTATGTAGCGTCCGCTCAGCAAAGTGTTCCTACAAATTATTGTTGCGTGTGTGTCTGTGTGTGTGTGTGTGTGTGTGTGTGTGTGTGTGTGTGTGTGTGTGCTAGTGAAGGTAGTGGACTTGAGCTGCATCCGGCGACCTCATCCCCCTCATCCCGACAGGATTACTGACACAGGATCCCCCCTGCCCCTGGCAGAAATAGCAAGGACCCAAGGGCAATCCACCAGAATATGGGAACTTCTGTGGGCCTCGCTAGTGTGAAAATGTGTGTTGTTTGTGTGTGTGTGTGTGTGTGTGTGTGTGTTGTCTGTGTATTTACATGGCTATCAGCTCTCTATAAATGGAGCTTGTTTCCTCCCAGGTGCTGCGCTGCCTAGCTCAGACAAGAACATGAGTTCACTGGTCTTTGTCAGACACACACACACACACACACACACACACACACACACACACATTGCGCCCCCCTGTTTTACTTACTCTGACTCTTCAGTTATTGCTCCTGCTGTAGAGAGAATTTACTGTATATTAAACTGTATATGAAGAAACATTTTGAGATGTGTACAGGAACTTACATAATGAGGTCATTGTGCAGGGTTAAAAATTAAACAATTAACCAATTGGCTCTCCATATTGTTGCTGAGCCCATTTCCACGTACAGATAGTGAATCAAACCCCCTGAACCCATGCTCATTTAACCCAAACCTATATAATCTATGAAGAGCCCCACAATGTCTGTTTTTCTAAACTGGGTCACAAATGTGCATTTTTTGAGGTTTCACCACAATGGAACTTGATTTGTATTCTGACGTACAGATCAATCAGATCAATACTCACCCGTTGCCATCTCCATTCAGCCTGTGCAAATGGTTTTAGTGTCCATCCTTGGGGCTGTCTCAGTCTATTTTATAAATAGGTTTTATAAATGCTTATTTTTTCCTGTACACGGCATTTTTTGACAAGCATTTTGTCGATAATATCCTCCCCCACAACCAGCTTTAAGAGTGGTCATGCAGTCTTAGAGTATTTTGTTGCTCGTGACAGGCTCTTTAAATAAAATCATCCTTTTTTATGGCGCCCAGTTTTGTGACGTCAAGAAATGGAACCATTAGATGGTTTTTGAATTGCAGGCTATGTGTGAGTGCCCAGTCATTCATAGTATCAGAAAAATAGAGGATGGCATTCAGTTTAAATTGTTGGGACCTGATAAGCTCCCCAAGATTGGCTGTATGTCCCAGAGATGAAAACATCCCGCACATGAAAAGTGTATTCTGTCTAATAATAGCTGTGTTCATGAAGAAAGCTGTGTTTTCGCTGTGTGGAACCTGTGGATTTATTCCCAGAGGAAAAGGGCAGGGTGTTTTGAGGTAAAGTGCATCAGTTGAGTGCATCTCTAAGGGGTTTTTAACCCTAAAGGGAACTTTCTTTTTTCTTTTTTCAAAAGGTAGTACATATAAACTGTGGTTTAATGCCATTGTGCTCGTCGGGGGTTAGAGAGGTCCACGCCTCTGTGAGCAGCGAGGTAGCAGCACTCTGCTCTCTTGAGCCCTGTTCAAAAATGTCCCCGAAGCATCCAAAAGACTTCGGTTGCTGCTCCTGCCAAGGAAAATACGGCTTATGAAATGGAAATTCTGAGACCATTCACAGAGTGCCAGGAATGATTCGAAAAAAAAAAGACTATGTCCATCTCAGTACATCCAGGAGTGAAGTCTGAGGGAAAACACACATCCCCACCTTGCTCACACAGACACACACATAACAAACGACATCAACACTGTTTACCTGGTATGTGCTGTCTTTAAAGGGAAATTCCACCATTTGTATCCATAAAGGTCAGTTAACTCGTCATGGGGAGTACTACTCAGCCTGTTTAAACAGTTGTTATGTATCTTCTGTGGCTCTGGAGGGAGTTTTGTCAAGTCTGACAAAATAAGCCGTGATGATGTCATCAGAGGTTGGAGACAGATTCATAACAGAACGGTCTAACGAAGGTTGTAATGGAAAAAAGTAGTATTGCTTGCATTATGGGAAATGTAGGATCCTATGTGTTTGGAGTTTGACCCATACTAAGGACTAAAAGTCAGGATATCTCATATTTGACACAACTCTATAGAAGTGCAAATTGCAGGAATACGCATTTAGAAGATGTAAACACTCACATTTAGGGAACGTTCATCTTAAGTTTTCTCAAACAAACACTTGCTCCTCATTAGATCTTGTGTGGAGGGAAAGCATTGCAGCACTCTGCCAACTCAGTCAAGTTTGAAGGCTATTTAGCCAAAATGTGTAACAAGTGTACAAGTTGTAAAACCTTCATTTTATGCCCTTCGAAGATGATTATCACCTCATGTTTTATATCATTTATATCATGTTTGGACAATCTATATTTGGACAAGCTCATGGGCATCTAAGCTAGGTAACTTTCAGCAGGACTTGTTTATCTGATATTACTTTATTATGATTACATTTACTGCCTTATTATATATAAATAGATTTTGTTAATTACAGGAGACAGATAAATTAGCTTTTGCTAAGGCTAGCTTTGACTGTACTCCAGCTAGTTAAGGCTAGCGGTTTGGTTTTTACCTCTGTTTTACAATTCCTATTTAAAAATTGCACATTTCTGTGGCCTAATATTTTATACAATTAAACAGATGTCAAAAAGTGAGAATTCTGGTTTTGACTCAATATGTAGTTTATGCCTTTTGGCTTTGTAGGGCAGCACTGACCTCTGTGTGTTGACGTTTTGACCTTGTTGAACCTTTGACCACACCAAGCGCCGTTATTTGCCTGGGTGCAGTTACTCTTTAAGTTGTAACTCTGCAGGGAACCATTTGAGTGGGCTCTCAAGCCAAGAATGAGGCCAACGAGATGAGGTCATAAACAGACACAGCTTAACTTGAAGCAGACTGAGGTTAAGATTGAAAATCAGCTTTGATTCATCTTTGGCTCTATTGTTTCTACACTGCTAGCAAACAAGATGAATCATTTTCACTAAACATTCATTAGACCTTTATTTTCCAGGGTCTACAGTAGTGTCACTCAGCCAATTCTCTTTTCTAGCAAGCGTTTTGCTTGTTACCTGTCTAATGAGCATGAACATAGTCAGCTTTCACTACTTTTCTAAATGTTGCTGCACTGAATGACTCAAAAGAGAGGAAGGAGAGGAGTGTGCTGGTGAGCTAGTAGTTCTAGGCTGGTTATCAGGCCAATGTGTCACATCGGGGTGTCCAGGGGCACAGAAAAGGGAAGTGAGTTGCGGCAAAGAGGCCAGTGGCACACAATACAGGCAAAACACAGGAAACGCTCATCTCATATCACCCACAGCTGTCCTTTTTATGCATTTGCACATATAGCACCAGTTAATCATTTGTTTCTGATTTGCAACATTTGGAAATGTTTTTCCTTACTGTTTCCCTCTCTTGCTTTCCCTTCTTCTTTCTCTCTTCTCTTTGGTAGAGGACCGGGTGGGAGGGGGTCTGTTGGCATTCTTGCACCGTGTGCTTTTGCGCTCGACCGGGCCTTGGCTTGGGTCCATATCCCCTCTCTACCCTCTCTCGCTTCTCTGACTCCCGCCCCTCCTCCTCCCCACTAAACACCCCTTCCCCCCCTCCTCAACCTCCTCAACTCCCCTTGGTCACTTCCCTAAGCCCCCCTCCTGCCAGCAACTCTGTGCTCTTCAACAAACCTCCACCCTCACTTCTCTTGCTATCACCTTCCTTAACACTTACTCATGTATCACCCATAATTCATTGCCCCCTTCCCTTCCCCATCACCCTTTTCCATCTCTCTTCCATCCCAGCCCGCGGCAGCAGGTCCAGCCTCTGTGACACAGATGCACCCAGTTGCTCTGGGCGCTCAACATGGGAATGAAGCATTGGCGGGCCCGTCTGTTACAGTGTGTTTCAGGGTGTGTGGTGTTCGTGTGTATGTGTGTTAGTATGTAAAGAGAGAGCGAGAGAGATATGATACACACAGCCAGATACTAAATCTGGTGTCATGAGTTTGTTTAAGCTTAACTTTCATTTAAACAAAAAATGCGTTTCATTATTGCTGTGTGAGCAAACACCCAGAGACAGTATTAAGCAGGATCTGTCTTCACACTCGCAAGCACCGAGAGAACATGAACTCACAGCACAGGTACATACACAAGCTAAAAGGCACGTCATGAATGAGCAACAGACCTGCTCTCACTGATTTAAGAATTTTGGCATGTTTTACTTTTGAAATTTTTGGGGTTTATGTGTGTGTGGACATCTGCACATGTGTGTATAGGCGAGGATGATGTCACAAGTGTATGAGGTCAACATTTGGTCTCAGAAAGTCAGAGGCTTTCTCTGCACCTCTAATTAATCCAGCTTGTCTGTTCAGGGTTGGTTTGTCTGGGCTTTATCCTTCCACTCCAGCTTGTTGCTATCGCCTCTGTCAGCACAGAGCTGATAGCCATCAGCAAACTCGGAGACAGTGGACCTGAGGTCATAGATGTGGCTGTGTGGTGGGAGTTTCAGTTCATACTTTGAAATGCATTAACAGGCACACAAATACGCAACAGAAAAGCGAAGAGAGCAGCAGACACTGGAATATGCACATTTCAAGCATTTTTGCTGCTAGGATTGGCCTCAATCTTCACCTGCTCCCTTTACCTTGTTTTTTTTTATTCGAGGGATTTTGGTGGGGACGGAAGGGTGGGTAGGAGAGAGAAATGAGATGCCTCAACACTCCACTGCCCTCCACTCTCCATCCAACTCCCCCACACACCTGGGATGGCCATTTCATTTCAGAGTGCAGCAAATGGAAAGGTGATCTTAATCTACCCTGTTTCCCTCTAACCCCACCTCCCTCTCTCCATCTCCCACACACAGAGCCTCATAGCACTGATGGACAGCACACTGCTGGTTGCCTAAACCTGCTGCCAGCAGACCAAATTTTGTGATGGAATATTCTGGATGCACATTGGTTTATTACCTTGAACAAATTTTCTTCATTTCACACTCAATCTTTGTTCATATTGTTATCTTTTTGATTTGTGCTCCTGTACTAACTGGCAGACATGATCCTTTAATGAGAGCATAAGCAGTTGACAGTTGACTTTGGTCAAAGTATTTCGATGTGACCTCTTCAATACACAGTGCCCCTCTGTTAGGTCTCTTTCACTGCTGTTAGCTCTTTGGTCATTAGAGTCACAAGCTGTGGTAGGCAATGGTCATTGATTTCCTATGAATAGCCTGCTTCAGGCGAATTCATTAGGAAAGTGATCACAAACCACTGGATTAACTGGACTGTAGGCACATTGGGAAAGGTTATTGCTTTCAAGAAATGCACAATTCTGACTGTGCCATGCTGTGCAAAATTGAAAGGTGTTTTTTTTTGTTTGTTTTGTTTTTTTATAGTGACAGGAGTGTGCGCATTTATCATAGAGAACAAATAAGTTTGGATGAAGTCAACTTTTGTGAGGCTCAAAAAAAGAACCTTTTGAAAAAGTGAAATTCGCCTCATGAGAAAATCTAGATTTTATCAGAAATAAATCCTTCTGAAAAAAAAAATTATCTGAGAAGGAGAAAATGTTCCTGCCAGAATGATGGTCATCTTGAGGAAAACAAACCTCACTTTCTGCCTCTCTTAGTGCACTCGTCTCTCTTCTTCTCCTCAACACATGGCTTGAGGCTGGACTGAGGCTGCAGCTCCACCCGCACAGCCGTTACTATGGCAACGCTATCTGGGCCTACCAAGACCTGAAGCCGAAGGACATCCTGGACAACAATACAATAGCAGCACAGCCAGGATACCTGAGGGACTTAGACCTGAGAGGCAAGATCTGGGGGGTTGCAGATTGAGAGAGTAAATCCTCCCTCTTTCTCTACCTCCCTCACACACAAACACAGTCAGGATTAACCTTATGCTTGAGAATCTAAGAGGTAGTGGAACAATATGTGCAATTTTTACTGAAATCTATAAAAAGAAATGTATTTGATTACTATCTTGAGTGGATTTTCTGGTGAGTAAAAAATCTTGATTATTGGACAGGCCACATGGATGTAAGATCCGATGAGATGGTTAGTATAGTTAGATGATCAGGCAACCAGCTGCAGAGAAAGAGCATATGTCATTCATGATTAGCTGAGCTTTTTTTTCTCCGCACAAGAGTAGTCATGATGGCTGTGGCACTGCTGACTGCAAGGATTGGGCCACACGTCCTGCTGCTGGTGCCAGCAGTGGAGAGTAATAGAGATGTTTAGAGTCTATTTGCCTTTCTTGCATTCTTCCATGTACTGCTGCTAAAATAATAAGAGGGAGGGTTACTTCAGGTCAGCCCCAGCTGAGGGATACGGAACATGCATTGTTGTCATTGGCTCCATCTGAGTATCCCTCTTAAAGCCACAGCACGGAGCTGGGGAGCCGGGCACTGCTGCCCGCTTTGCAGAGGCACAGTGCTCAGAGGCAGCAGAGGGAAGGACCAATGTATAGGTGTACTAAGAGGTGTGTTTTTGCATGTGTGTGTCAAAGATGTCAAAATATCACTTTTCCATTCCCAAGTATTATAACCAATTATTGATTTATTATGTCATATGGTCAGAGAGGAAACGTTGTCTTGTTGTGCTGTTGCCATTGCTGTTGAGTAACTGTATATCCAAGCAAGTATTTGTATTCCCTTGAGGTCTTAAGAGGATTTTATTCGCCGTTATGAAGTGTTATTAGCCCTGCAGCAGCCCACCAGGCAATTGAAAATCTTTATTATAGAGAAAAGGGAGTCATGCTGTGCGCTGACTGAGTTTACACAGTGTGTGTGCATCTTTTGTCTGTCAGATTCGGATGGTTTTGAAACGTGAATTTGTGTGTATTTAAAATGTGTTTATTTCTCAGTGGGTGCAAGCACAACATTGTAGATGTCCATGCATGAATAACTGAGTGTGGGACCTGCTTAGTCATGCTAAAACACCCGTCTTACACCTCCTCTGTATCCCTTCACAGGCAGCCTAAGAAACAGGATGTTAATGCTTGACGGAATGCCTGCAGTCCGAGTCAAAGCTGAGCCCCTGGAATCGGAACAAGGGGTAAGAGAGCAGTTGTTTTCCAGACAATTCCCTTTTTTTTCTCCCCTGCTTTCCTTTCCGTCTTTCCTCCTCCCGGCAATGGGCCGATAATCACTCCCAGGCCTAAGCAAGTGAGTGTGGGGGCTAAGAGGAGTGGTCGGAGAGCATGGTAGTAAGCAGGAAGAGGAGAAGAACCAAGAAGAGGAGGAGAGCCACAGCTGGAGCAGGAATGCATTGGGGGTTTCGGGGAGGTGACTGGAGCCAGCAGAGAGTCCGTGCTGGCTGAGGGTGATTGTGCAGATGTAGTCACTGCTCCGGGGAGGAGGGTCACATGGGAAACTCTTAAATCTTATCAATCTCTGTCTGTTCCTGCCCCTCTACATTTCTCAATTTCCCTTCATCCTTCCCCTTGCACACATATGCAAATACACACAGACAAACTCAGTACACCACACTATGCTCTTCCTCTGCAAACACTATCACAGCTCCATATCTTCCTTTATTGTATCTCATGCATGCCTCTAGTCTCTCACTGTGCTTTCTGTCATCTTTGTTGTTTATATCACTCAATATGAATTTATCACAGAGAGGGACTTACTGTAATTGTCACTACAAGAATTGTTAGCGTTGTTAAATTTGCACCAGCAAGCAATGTTTTGTCTTATGAGTTTGTTTTACTCAAAAGCCTACATTGCACAATTCAATCTCATTCTTGTCTCAGTCTTATGTTCAATTAGACTGTGTATGTTGACCATGTTTGGGATAATGGAGTTACCTCATGCAGGGGTTTCGTGGCCCACATACAGTATCAGTGCTCTCTGGTCCAACATACCTAGAAATAAAGTGGTCTTGTTATGGAGAAGCTGTTGCTAGGTTACAAGGGCTTTGTGTGGCTGCCACAGCTGTATGCAGTGGGTGCTGGCCACTTAATATTTGTAATCATGATGAATTAGTATTCAGGTATTATTGATTTCAATTCATAACATGTCAATAATATCTTGGCCCCTAATATATCACCAAGAGCACTTTGTGGGAAGAAGAGCAAAATAGTTTCTGTTGAGACGAACCTGAGAGCATCAGCCCATGATGGATGAGAAAAATACCAACTGCTGATCAGGTTACTTCAAGTCTTGTAGAGAATTGTTTGGCTATGTAGGTGCTTTGTATTGATATGTATTCTCATCTAAAGACTTGACAGAGAGCCAGCAGGTGGTTTACTTTCTGGGTGTCCGGCTCTCAGCTATATCTCAAGGGTTTGAGAGCCGTGCTCCTGCGCTGCTACCTAATACCTGCCGTTTGAACTCATTCTCCATACTTGTAGTGATGTCAGTCACAGACAGGATGTGAGCACTGCAGCCCACACGGCTTTGAAGTGCACCAAGATCCAATCTTGCCCTAACAGACTGTGCTTCCCTTTAGACGGCAGACGTAGACAGACTGTTTAGGCTGCTGCAGAAATGTGGTCTTCATTTGGGTGGCGGGGGGCCAAGGGCTTGCTGGAAATGGTCTGCCTCGTTAGACAATTCACCCGCAAGGGGCTGGAAAATCTGCCCTGCTAACCAGTATCCCCTAATAAAGACAATGGCATGAGGACAGAGGCATGCAGGCGGGTCGCGCATATCTTTATACGTGTGTCAGCGCGTGTGAGTATGTGTAGGTTGGAGCGCATACATGTGTTTGCATCTGTCAAAATGAGAGTGGGGGTGGCTTAAGTTTTCCATTTGTGCTGGTTGAGATGTGTCTGAGAAGCTAACCCCAAAATGCGACTGTTTTCACTTTTGTGTAACACTACACACTCCGTTGTTTTGACCTTTCCACACAAGTGTTCCCCTTTTTACACAGGAGCCACACAGGATTGGCCAATTTTAACAGGTTGTCAGTAACTACCGACTACCGGTTTATTCCTAACTGTCATGATTATGATCACTCCTCCAACAAACAGATAGACTTCAATGAAAGTGAGCCTAACACTTCTGAATAAAGAGATAGCACATTCTTCAAAAGTACAAGTCATCAGCAAAAACAATCACCCATCTTCAGTTTAGTTCATTCAGGTGCTTTGCCACAATGTTCTTGGTCGGGTATTAGGGCTGTCACTTCTGACAACCCAAGTTGCTTTAATTAAACTACAATGGAGAATTGACAACTATTTGCAGTGCCTCCATTTCCTCACTTGAATGACAAGCTAATATTAACAACCTTATCCCCTGTTCTTTGATATTTTTCTGTCTATGGTAAAATGCTTCCTCACATTACTTCTCAAATTGTTTGGTGTCATGATTAACATGATTATTTTCTCCATTTTGTATTAGCAGGAAAAAAAAAAAACTTAGCCTAGCTTACTGACAGGGCAACAGGACATGCAATGGGTCAGAGAGACCTGGAGTCCAGAAAGATGAATCTGAGCAGATCATTACCAATCAAATATTTAATTTTATTGAATAAAATGTGAAAGCTCTATTGGGTATGACCATTGGCTAATGTTTGCTAATGTTAGCTGGCTCGATATTGCTGTTAAACCGACGTTATTGGGTCAGTTTGCTAACTTAGGAGTCCTCTTGTGCTACCTTTGCACTATGTTTAATCAAATCCCAGATAAACATTACTTAAGGACACGTTTAATGTCTTGTGCTCGACTTACTCTCAGTCAAGTCGCCTAATGGTAACATCTGTAAGACAAACTGTCAGACAATCTTGGGAAATTCAGTATGCTATTATTTTGATTACATCTTGTGGTCAAAGTAGCTAACTAATATTCCTTTTGAAAGGAAAAAATTACAAAGAATAATTTAGGACCCCTTTTAAGGAAAAAGTTTTAACAGGTGAAAAATTAATCTGTCAGTGCTCAAGATTTCCAAAATCAGCCTCAATGGATCAAATGACTTCAAAGCCTTCAGGCAGTACAGCTCCAGGCAGTCCGTGACACTCGCATCCTATACAGAACATGCAAACACAAAGAGACCACGTGCAAAAGCAGCTAGATGATAGCCTGAGGGTCTGTCAAGAAAGGCTACACGGACTTAATGCGGGAGTAGATGCAAGAGAAGCACAGAGGACATTTGACATTGCAAACATACATATTATGAGTTAAGTGATATTGCTTTTGAAATGTTTCTCAAGGTAAAGCTGTGGAGCAGCAACTATAGATGGTTAGATAGCAGATATACAGCCAGGAACAAAATCAAATGAGAACTTGAGATAGCGCAAGAGAGAGATCTTTTGGTTAAGAGAGACTAGACTAGACTCTGCGACAACACTTTATTTTAAGTCCCCCTATGTATAAGCACTTTATAAACATTTCATAAATAGTTTATAACACTCTATAGTGCATTGGTAAGCAGATATGTGTTTATTAATGTATTTGTTACAACTATAACTCCTCCTGTGGGCACCCATAAGTGGAGTGAATAACAACATAGTAAAATTGTTGTAATAAGAAATATGTCTATGGAGAAGTTATACATGTTAACAACTACTGTACATTAATAAGCACTTAAAATGTCATTATAGCTGCGTACAACTACATTGTAGTGTGTTATAAACCATTTGAGAAATGTTTGTATACTTACTCATAAATGCTTAATAGGGTGACTTAAAGTAAAGTGTTACTGCCTCTGCTAACAAGAAGGGTCAACAGTGACTTTTTTTCTCTTTCTTTTTTTAACAAAGAAAAATATAGGACCCCTTGAAATTGGTCTTTTAAGGAAAAGTTTTAACAGGTGAAAAATAAATCTGTCAGTGATCTCTGGTGGACAAACTATATAATGGTGACACTTTCTACATTACCTCACACATACCTTTAGCATTTCTGATCTGCAATATCCTGTTACTCTATTTTACATATACGCTGATACTAATATATGTGAAATAAGTAAATATAAGCCTCAGGCTCTTAATTCAGAATTCAGTTGCACGAACAGGTGTGTGTATATTTGCCACAACAGCATCAAGCACGGCCCAGCCAATCAGAGTTTAGGACTGGAACAACACATCTGTTTTGTTAGTTATGAAATATTACTAAACAGCATTCAGATTACACTTGTGGTTGTCGCATATATATTTTCTTAAGCTTCCTCTTCTACTGGCAATACTGCAGAACTTTAGTAGCCAACTAGACACACTCTAAGAGCACTTACTGAGAAAGACAAGATTTCCAAAACACTAAAATCAGCCTCAATGGATCTAATGACTTCAAAGCCTTCAGGCAGTCTGTGACACTCACATCCTATACAGAACCTGCAAACACAAAGAGACCACGTGCAAAAACTAGATGATAGCCTGAGGGTCTGTCAAGAAAGGCTACACGGACTTAATGCGGGAGTAGATGCAAGAGAAGCACAGAGGACATTTGACATCGCAAACATACACATTATGAGTTAAGCGATATTGCTTTTGAAATGTTTCTCAAGGTAAAGCTGTGGAGCAGCAACTATAGATGGTTAGATAGCAGATATACAGCCAGGAACAAAATCAAATGAGAACTTGAGATAGCGCAAGAGAGAGATCTTTTGGTTAAGAGAGACTAGACTAGACTCTGCGACAACACTTTATTTTAAGTCCCCCTATGTATAAGCACTTTATAAACATAAATAGTCATAAATAGTTTAAATAGTTTTAAATTATACTGAACACACATCTCATCAAATGGAAAATATAATTCATCCCTGTAGGTATGCACTCCCTCTTTTACCCATTTTTCCCAATAAATAGACTTCTTTCCCACACAAATCTCAGGGTTATTCCATACAGACGCATATCTCTGCAAATAGGGAGATACCTTCATCATTTTGTGTGTCATATGCCATACCTTCCTGGGGTGGTTGGAGATAGGATTGATTTGCTGCATATCTGATATTTTGTCTAATTTTTGGTCTGCAATGGTTTAAATGGTGCTGCCGTATTAATTTCTAGTTGCACCCATTTTGCCTTTTATCCCTCCAGCTTCCATTACAGCCTGACACCTCTCACTATTAATACACTCATGCCAATGCCATTTGCCACCCCAGCCTCCTCCTGTTGTTTTGAAGCATTTGGTATTGTTGACTTTGCTAATTAATAATTATGTATGTGTGTCTCTATTAAGGGGGGTTAGTTCTCTCAGCAGAAACCTCATTGCCGCTTGGATTTTTTGAGAGCTCCCTCAAAGAGCAAAGCCTTTTCTGCCAAATATAACAGTATAACTATTGGCTATAAATGGTCAGTTCCTTGAGGGAAGTGCTGCTGACTGAACTGTACTACTAGAAAGAAACTAAGGAGTTTCCACGAAGGAGGCATAAAGATTTCTTCACCACAGCACATCAAAAATAATAATAAACATCAATTTTTTCACAAAGACTGGGGTAAAGATTTTTTTCAGTTGTGATGCCTATGGCTGTTTATATTCTCATGATATGTAAAAAAAGCATTAAATCAAAATAATAATTACATACATAAAGTTATAAACCCACTAACAATGCTTGGTGGGTGGTATTATGACGCAGACCATAATGTGCTGTGAACACTGACCTGACACCGCTGACCCTGAGCTGAACCCCACCAAGGTCCAGAGGTCATCAGAGGGCATATTTCGTGGAGTAGGGTTTGTTTTCCAACTGAGGAGGAGTTACGCAGGAAGAGGCACATTTTGATTCATGGGGTTGTAACATTTCCTGTAGGCCGAAAACTAGTATACAAGCCTGGCGTAAAAATAGTAGGCTACTACATAAAAGAACACACACACACACACACACACACACACACACACACACACACACACACACACACACCACTCAGAAAAATTTTGTATTTCACCACAGATCCACTCTCAGCCAGCATTACATAAGGAGAAAGAAATGTGAGTCTCACAAACAAAAGTGAGGCTGAAAATCCACGGTACAGAACATTTGTCATATCTGCTGCAGCTGTGACTGGGTGCGACTGGGTGAGTTGGAGTTTTTCCCTTTACTTAAATGAGCTTTTCCTGTACGATTAATAAAAATCCTGGATGTTCTCGCTCCCTGATGGTCCTAACTGTGACTCAGCCTCTGAAAGGCTTCACTGTGAGGACCAACACCACTCACCACACACTCTACTAGCACCCCTCCCACATCAAACATAGTGAGTCTAGATCTGCTACATCACATGTAACACGGTTCATTCGACACAAAAATTGTGATATCAAAGATGGTCTGAAGTATGGGAGTCCGGAGAAACAAATAGCTAGTAGCAGGGTGAGTGTCGTTTTTCTACTGTGTATGTTCTTCATTATCTTTTCCACGTAAACAGGTTCCTGAAACTTGTGCAGACAGATGGAGTGGTTGTGTTACAGTCTGCTTGGTGTTAAGTGAAAGATGTGTTGAGGGATACACTGAGCCACCAGCGTTGGCCTTAGGAGGCCCATCGCTGAGAGACAGAGAGAGAGACGGTCAGGAAATTGAGCCCATATGATGTTTTTCCACCGTCACAAAGTAGATTTAGGAGAGATACACGGGGAGCCAAGGGAGCTACGTTTCTGTGGGAGTGATGGAAAACAGGAGGAAGAGAGAGGGAGAGAGAGAGAGAGAGCAGCCCACGCCAAGAGAAAGGAAAGAGAGAAAGTAGACGGTGAAAGGGGGCGAGTGTGAGAGACACTATCTTTACTCCTGCGTTTCATCTGTGTATGACATCATGCTAACACGGGGGACTTCACGGGAGGCGTTGAATGCTTGAATGGACATGAGGAAATTAATTGCTCCTTCCTCAATAAATGTCACTGCATATACATTTCCGACATCTCTCTATCATGCAGTATTATTGTTCCTGAAGCTGAATACAATCGTCCTTGACCTGAATTCATTAACATATCACTTTCTGCCCTGACTGGTTAAAGAGAGTTTAAGTTATTGCAGGACAGGAGTAGTAATCTAAAATTCCATGGCATAAATACATTAATTGTAGACAGATCATTTCACTTAGTTCTGTGTTTCCTGTTGTGTGTGGCAGTCTAGAGTATTTTTAAGGCATTAAAATGACAAAAATGAATTAGTGGAGGAAAAATCTAATATCAATGCTTCTTTTACTCCCACAGTCGCCTAAAGTGCGCCCTTATTCTGCGATGGACGGCGTCCCCTTCTTACTCAGCAGAGTTAAACCCGAGCCTCCAGAAGACCTGCTCGCTCATGACCTGCACTTCCACACACAGACTGAGCCTGTCGACCTGTCAATCAACAAAACCCGCCCCTCCTTTTCATCCACCACCCCTACCACCACCTCATCATCTTCCCCTCTCAGATCCGCCTTCTCCCCATCTTCTTTATCGTCGTCATCCTCTTCCTCCTCCTCCTCCTCCTCCTCTCCATCGGTTATCACCTCAGCCTCATCGGTGCTCACGCCAGGCCCTCTGGTCGCCCCCGGAACCGGGGTGAGAGGTCAGTCGTATTTGCACATCCTGCACTCTGTGCCGCCGCCTCCATCCAGCCCTCTGAGCCTGCAGGCAGCAGGGAAGCTAGCCAGCCATGTTCACCGCATCCCAGTTGTGGTACAGTCACTGCCCCTCATGTACACCACTGCCGTTCGGTCACCCTCCAGCCTCAACAACGCCATCATGCTACCTCTACTGGATGAGGCCAAAAGCCAGGGCAAAGGTGAGACCATGCTCTCCGAACATATTCATATGGCTGGCTTTTATTTTGGGGATTTCTATTAAACCTCTTTCATCATTTCCAGTTAGGAATGCTGTAATTTCAAAGGTGCTCCAGCTATTGTTTAAGCACTGATAGAACTTTAAAGGAAATGATGATGCATTATGATTCAGACTTTGTGCTACTACCTCATGATTATATTAGTTTTACATAGCAACATAAGCCATCTGATGTGTCTCCAGCTTTAACAGACAGTTTCTCCACCTCCTGAGAAACATCAATTAGAATTCAATTATCTCACAAACAATTTTCACCTAAATCAATACAGTTGAATATAGTAAATTAGCAGTTGTCAATTATCACAATACATGCAAAGACTGTTGGCAATGAAGAAGTGGCTGCAATATCTATGTGATGTGGCTTGAGATATCCCAATGACAAGCTGTTTATGATGGTATATTTGTCATATTGTCTTCAGTCAAAGAACTTGCAGACACAACGCTGTGAAAGCTGACTGTGTGTGTATGTCTTTTAGAGACGGCCTTTCAGGCGATAATCTTCCCCCTTCAGACAGAAGATGAGGTTCACAGTTTGAAAGGCTCTCCCATCTTTAACTGACAGAGATTTTCCTTGCCTGACTTAAATAACCTCTGGTGCAGGTAACCAGGGCCACACCAGTTGTGACCTTTCTTTCTATCGAGAAGCAGAAATCTGGGGCAGTTTGAGTATTATCTAGGCCTGGCCTAGACTGTGTTATTGGTTTTCTCTCTGGGTGTGGTTTTACTGCCAACCACTGGGAGTGAGCCTACAGTAGGTGTTTCTGTCCAACTCTGAGCCATACACAGGGCAACTGTTGGTTGTGAAAAGAGGTTGCCTCTTGTCACTCCCTGCAGGATGGACAGACACACTTAGACTTTAACTCACACCCGTGCATGTACTGTACATACAAAGGAAACAAACAGAGATATGTATTCAGAGAATGTCTCAGGCAGACACTTGGCCGGCTGGGTGGGGTGGTCCCCTTAGAGATGGGCGTTTTAAACGCTGGATGTCTGCTCCTAAGGAGAGGAGAGGAAAGAAGGAAGGACAGGAAAAACAAGACTTGCATAAGAGGGTGTGGATGGATATTGAAGATGGGTGGCACTTACACAAACACATGCACACACACATAGTAACAATTCAACATCAGCTCTGCCCTGCTCGGAAGGCACCAAACACAAAGGAAATGGGGTGAATAAGTGTTGAATGTTGGGTGTGGTAGATACAGTCTCTTTTAATGAGATAGCAGTAGACAAACAGAACATTTAGCCATTTATTAGCCTTAATGTGACTTTATGAGAACAGAAAAATAATGAAGTGCTACAGGAAAACATATTTCTGTTTGGATATCTTATTAGTCTTATCTAGAGTTTTCCCTTTCAGGCGTCACTATTGGATTGTGGCTGGAAAAATAAGTTTTTGACACCAGGGGAGTCACTAACTAAAGCCCATTCCCCCTCTATTGAGTTTAATGTAGGTAATAAGGGTCACGAGCCCAGATTTGCTTTGTTTGACTTGATAGAAACCCAACAACCATGTGCAGTGATGCAAGGCTCAATCATACTGAAGCTTTCAACGTAGATACAAAAACACTTGCATGCACACACATTCACACACACTTCCACTCACCCACATGTACACGCACCCACCCACCCACACACACACACACACACACACACACACAGGTTGGCCATCCTCTTTAAGAGAGGGCGGGTACCCTTCCTTTCACTGCTGTCTCCCTGTCTCCGGCAGGAGGTTGCCATGGAAACAGGGCTTGACTGGAAACAACAGGAGAGAAAGAAAGAAATCCGGTGCTCTGCCCACCTCTCCACCACTCCTCCTTTGTGTCCCTCGCTCAAAATACCCCTTTCCAACACACGATGCATTTCTAACTAATTACAGGTTTTCCATAGGGTAGGCAAGCTGGTGACCACTCTGCATGTCTTAGTCTACACAGTTAGAAACCTTTAAAAGCGAAAGCTCCAACAGAGTTACAGCATTATTTCTGTGCCCCCCCCCCCC
>LKNJ01000115.1:122707-244722 GCA_002120245.1 Maccullochella peelii | reverse complement strand
CCTCCACAACCCCCCTCCGCAACCCCCCTCCCAGTAATAACACCATGTCTGCTCCTAACTCTAGACCCTTATTATGGGCCATTATGGCCACAGTCTCGACTGAGAGGGCAGAGGAGGTGAAGTCCTGATAGCTTATGAAAGCACCAGGCTTACAGTAATTGGGGATGTTGCAGAACTCAGTGGAAAATGTATAACAATATATTCAGTGTTTGCAATGATTACATCTTCAGAAACATTATTAGTTATTGTAATATCCTAGCCATGCAGTTTCCAAGATGTGTATTCTTCTGGGGTTTTTTTCTAAATGAGTATAAAACTTAATCAGTGTTTGATCTGGTGGATTTCCAGCAACTTTCTTTTGACAAGTAGTCTCAGCAGGTTTTTATTTTTTATTTTTTACATTCATCTCTTGAGTTATCCAGGATGTACGCAGCCTGTGTCCATGGAGACAGAGATGACAGAATGGCTGCAGGCTCTGGCAATATATCCAATGAGCTGTCCAGGGGAGAAGTTGTCACAACTTGTGGAATAGATGTAACTTGATGTAACTCATGCAGCTCGAGAGACAGAGACCCCTGCGCTCATTGGCTCAGAGGGTCATGGTTAATAGCATGCTAGCCAGTCAAATGTTTGGCATGTTTTTTCTTGGTTGCTGTGCCAAAGAAAAGAATCAAAGAAGGGACAAAGCTAGCTTGCTAATTATCAGGATGTTGTCTGAAAAGAGTACAGCAGCGAATTGATGGATTTGGACTTTTGTGTCCTCTTCAGGCCTTTTATGTGAAAGTTTGTCATTACCATGAATATGATTCTCTGTCAGTTGCACATGTAGGGGAATAGAGAACAGAGTGCTCAGCAGAGTCGCACTCATGCATGCACACATACTTTTAACTTGGACATGTCCAGTATTCACACACACACACACACACACACACTCAATAACAAATGTTCCCACTGACTCCTGTGTCTGTGTCCTGTCCTCACAGCACATGCAGACCACAATGGCCTGTCGCCAAGGCAGATCAAAAGTGACAGCGATGACGACGACCTGCCAAACGTGACCTTGGACAGTGTTAATGAGACCGGTTCCACAGCGCTGTCTATAGCCCGCGCCGTACAAGAGTGAGTATCACTGTACACGTGTGTGGGATATGTTGAATCTGTATACTGACTTAGTCTCCTCTACTGACCCTAACAGCTCTAAAATAAATCCTTGTTATTTCTGTTCCGTCTTGTCACAGGAAGATGTTTGGGATGTACAGTCTTGATACTTATTGTTGGCTGCTGTTGAATTTGGTGATATTGGACTGTCAATTTGTACCATTGTTATAGTATTCTTAGTGTTGGAGTATTTTTCCTCAAACTAACTTTCCTTCACATTATCGCTCATGCAAATAGTTACATTACAATGTAGCTATTTATTAAAGTAAATGCTTAATAGTACCTTGTAGTTACTCACCAGCCAAATAGTAAAAAATAATATGAAGGGAGTGTAAATTGTCACTGCTCATAGAAACACAGTTTAAAACTTAGAATACATGTACAGTATATGCAGGTCTCTATTAGGGGCTTTTATTTTGAAGATGTAGTTCTCTCCAATGTATCTAGTTCCAGTCTGGGCTGCCAATAGTCACTTTTTCCCTTGCCATTAGCCATTGTTTATCAAGCTGGTGAGGTTTTGGATCTGAAAATATAACGACATTTTCAAATTCAAAGAAGGGATGACTATTTGAGGAGGGATAATAAAAACATGAGAGTTTTAGAAAGTTCATATAAACTGTACAAATTGAAAAAGCACAATGCATATTAAGTTGAAAAATCCTGGACATGGCATTACAGAGTTCAGAGGTTGAAAATGTTTTCCCTGACATTGCTATTTGTTAGTCACCCTGGATGAGAGCATCATTTACATATAAACCTAGTGTAAAGCCTAGTGTTGTGCAATTCTGTGTGCTTTTGTAACTGCACTTCCAGATTTGGATGTATCTGCGTGGGTGTGCATCTATATGCCTGACTGCATATGGCTCAGACATACTTTATGCCCTGTTCGGCCTACAGACAACACAACTCCTGTGGTGCCAGTCCATCTGTGTTGAATGAAAAGATATCTCCTCTCTAGTGGATGACAGCTTACAGTATCCTGATCAGAAACAGGAAATAAGACGCAGAGAAAGATTTGGCTCGGCCTTGCCTTCCTCCCCCTGCCGCCCATAAACCCAGAACAGTCATAACTAGCCGCCTGGCCAGACTCAAGTTAATGCCCATAGGACTTTTATTTAGACTAACTGTAGGGAAAGTATTCCAGGACACTGTGAAAATCCTGCTAATGATGTAGCAGCATTAACAAGGCTGAGGCGGGAGGCAGGAGGCAGAAGCCCAACCCCAACTGACTATGTTTTGGTGGTAACAGTCCAACTTACGGGGTTGAAATTGTGTACAAGACATTGTATTGTTTGTTTGTGCACTGCTGGCTGTGTGAACATCAACAGTAATGAAAATAAATGAGTTATTGTGGTGACACTGTGCAACACATTGTGATTAAAACTAGCTCTCTGGCTGCACTTGTTCAGTGGTACAAGAAGAGGTTGCAATGTCTCTGGGAACCCACACACACACACACACACACACACACACACACACACTCACTGGAGGACTCAGGTTTTGATGCAGGTTATTGAAAGGGACAGGCGTGCCCCTGAGTGCCACACGTGGGCACCGGGTGGTCAGAGGGGAACAGGGGTTGGCACCTTTCACTGCCCAAGCTTTCACTATAGAGAGAAATCACCAGCCAGGCTTAGCAATGCCCTGCCAGGGCCTGCCCACACACTCACTTCTCTGTGTGCAAAGTGCAGACTGTGCTCTGTGGAAACTGTGCTCCTGTGTGCGGGCTGTGTATATGATGTGCGTGTGAAAAAGTATGCGTACCCGTCTGTAAGTATTAATCCTCCGGTGTATGTGTGTTTGTACTGTATGCATGCACGTGTTTCTGCACAGTGGACAGAACAGCTGGTTCCAGAAGGAGGTCAGCCATTGTCAACAGGAACACAGACTTGCATGTTTGTCTGTGAAAAACAAAGCAGTCTGTAGTCTTCTTGAGTTACACGCCAGTTTGGCCACATAAAGGAAGACTGTGCATTCTGTATTGACACAACACATGCGCTCTATGGACATCTGCACTGCAACAGAAGCCGACTTCTTTGAAACGTATCAGTCCGTTGTGTTGTTGGATTTCTTTTCTTTTCATTTAAACGTGTGCACCGTGAGTGCAGAAAGAACTGCTTTATGTAATTTAGTATCCACATTTACACAAGCAGTCATCCAGAGAGCATCAGAGAAGAGAAGTATAAGGGCGGAGGATGGGAGTGCCTGCAGCTTCCAATCCAGGTATCCATATATAAATAAATGAGTGAAAGGAGAGAGTGAGATACAGAGAGAGAGAGAGAGAGTGTGTGTGTGTGTGTGTGTGTGTCATGTGCTTCTTGGGCAGCCTCCTCCATATTCATGCGTTTCCCCGGGGACGGGTGGATAGGCTATTGTGGGAGAGCGCGAGTGAAAGAGAGGAAGACAGTTAGAGAGAGAGAGGAGAGGGAGCGAAGGTGTGTGTGTGTGTGTGTGTGTTGGGGTTTAGGGGCTTGTGTTGGAAGGGTTGTCTCTGCTGAAGTCTGGCTGGTCCCCAAGGACCTGGGGGCCACAGAGCAGAGCAGAGCAGGTGGAGGGAGGGGAGGAGGGTGAGGCAAGGGGTAGTATCCTCGGACAGGTACAGGAATGCCCAGTGGGCTGTCTTCCATCGCGCGCGCACACACACACACACACACACACACACACACACACACACACACACACCCTTTCCTGTTTTCCTGATAAATCTGAATACACTATTACTGTAGATCTGTTTAAGAACCATGTAGCTCTGTTGCTGTGTTGAAACGGTCTTTCGTTATGACCTTGTTTCCTATGAGAAGTTAGAATATGTATTGTGTTTGCATTGTGGGAAACCCCTGTTACAGGTGAGACACATAAACACACTCCGTCATTGTCTCGATGTCGCACTTGTGGCGAGCAGCGGATGAAGAGGGGAGGGATAAAAAAGGGGAAACAAAGAAACTAAAACAGAGGTCAGCTCTGTTTGAAATCGTTCTCAGCTGTACTTCCTACGTCTCTCTGCTGCTTTTGGAGACACAAACAGGCACCTTCACACAGCCATGATGCCGTGGTGACAGGGTTCAAGGCAGTGTGGTTTTGCCCCTGGGCTCAGATGAGAAAACGCAACAAATTGATTCTCACACAACAGCTACGATACGTATAGCCAGATATGTTGTATTCAAGACATGAAGATATATTGTTTATGCACATAAATACACATTGCTCACAACTGTTTATTGTTTTCTACTGATTTTGTTACATTTTTGTCTTGAGAAATGTATTCAGCTGAACCCTGTTTAACCCTGTTATCCTGTTTTATTTTTATTTTAATGCTTCAATTTTATTTTCTCTCACTGAATTCTGTTACTTTACATACTTCGAAGTTTGTAATTCTACCTTTGTTGCGTTGATGAGCACTAATCAGTAGCATGTCTCACATTGTGAAATTTCCCAAAATGGATAGAACCAGATATCTGTCACCGAGCTCTTGAAATGGAGCAGAGAGGACGACAGAATTATCACGAGCCGTGGAGAAGCAGTTGTTGCACATAATTTATGATGAGTAATGAGTCGTGGTTTGTTCTTTGTTTTAGAAGCTGTTGTACTCAGACCTTCCTAAATTATATCATAATCATGGAGTCACTTCATGGATGAAGTCAGAATGTAAACATCCACCTCTTCTGAGCTCAGAGTGTTTCCACTGTAAATTCTGCCTCTCCTCTTCACTACCCTGGACACACACACACACATACACATAGGCCTACAGATGCTTCTAGATGCTTGTCTATATTTCTCTGTTAGATTATCAAATGGCCCAGTAATCTCATCAATAATTTCTAAGGAAAACTTGCTGTTTTCCTTCAGCTTTATGAATACACTTCTTTGTCTGAGTGTTCAGCTTTGACATCACGTTGCAGTGCGATATTTTCTGAACTTAGACACACACTGTAGAGAGAGTGAGCAAGAGAGAGGGCGAGAGAGAGAGAGAAATGAGAGGGGAGTTGGAGTCCACTTCATATCTGACCCGTGATCATTTCCTGTACAGCTACAGATTGGCAGTAAGCCAAGAGCAACAGGTTGTTTGTATGTATGTGTGTTTTTCTGTATTTCTGTGTATTTGTGTAGCCTGCGTGTATGTGTGTATCTTGATTGCATGTGCGGATCTGGGTCTGCGTTTGACAAATCAGGCTTCGGTGAAACCAAACGGAGAGACAGGAAGTGGGTTGTGTGTGGTGGAGACAGTCCACTGGAGGGCCTGTCTGGCAGCCCCTGCTCCTCTTTCAAATCCCTCTAACATGACCGAAGCTGTTCCGCTCGTACTCTGCCTCCTTCTCCTTTTCCCCTTCACCCTCTTACCTGTTTCTCAATATCCACAGCAGGGACTCTGAGACCTGAAAGAAAAGCAACTGCTCTCCAGCACTGCTGACAGTTAAATATATCCCACAGATATTACTCCTCCCTTCTAGTAAACAGAGATGTTCTTGTTTTCTGTCTCTACTGTAGCTTTCTCTTCCTTGTCCATTTGTTGTCTGTGTGCAGCAGTCTTGTGTTTATCGCTGTGTGAAAGGTGCTCGCTGTTTTGCAGTCGACAATCACTGGTGAGACATGAACTACTGACCGTCTACCACAACACTACCCTCTTTTTGTTGCTTCCTGGATTTCTTTGTATGTGTGTGTGTGTGTGTGTGTGTGTGTGTGTGTGTGTGTGTGTGTGTGTACAGCATTATATTCAGAGAAGTGATGCGTGAGCACATTTAGATTTACCACAGAACTGATCCACCGCAAATACTCACACAAACACGAACAAGTCTTGCATGCAGAAGCACACACACATACACTTTGCTACAGGGCGTCTCTCTTAGAAGTGACAAATTATATAATCAGCAGTGATATTGACTAGTTATTGGAGAGGAAATGTCATGCCAAAATGTATTGATGACAGAAATAGCTCAGGAGTCATTAACCTCATTGAACAACATTGGGAAATAGAACTTCTTTATCCCTCCACCTTTGATTGATGAATGTATCGGAGCAATACGAATACCAGCCTTCTTACCTCATCTACTCCCTCAGAGTTACTGTACAGCAGTGTTGCACTGCCACCTGCTGGCAAAGCCACTGTCCCTCTCCCTTACATGGTAATCGTTAGTATGTATTAAACACCAATCTTTATAGTATACTGTTTTTACAGTTAGTACTGTATACAGGAAATTAACATACTTAACTGTTTTATACCAACGACAAATTGCACAATACTTTTGCAGCTGGATTCCAATTGCAGTTTTTACATGCATTTCTCCATACTGAGTTCCAGTTCACTTTTTCAAAACTCTTCCCACGGGTCTCTTTACCAACATGTAGCTCAGCGCAACCTCACATCGGAAATACACTTATGCAACCAAAACACTTCATACACATCTCAGGATCAGCTCTTGTACCAGAACGCTGACAGCATTTGTCTCCTAACAGCAAAACTTGTAACACATACACGATGACCTAAAAAACACTAACAACTGGTGGCATTACAATATCATCACTATTGTCTTTGACGTACTTTTACTAATGTTTTTTTATTTTTTATTTCCCCTTCCCCACCTGGCACAAGTCTTTCATAGAGGAATGAAAATAGGCGCTCAGTGTCCCAATTAGGAGTTGATTTTTTTTTAGTTATGTACATAAATTTAACAGTTTTGACAGTAGTATGCTAACATGTGCAAAATGGAGTGTAAATACAAAGAGTTTTGAGTTTGAGTGAGAAAACAGTTGAAATGAAATTTGAAAGATGAGGTCATTGAATGCATTTTGTGTGAAAGCAATGAAAAATGATCCACAGTTTAGTCCACATTGACATCTGCTGTGCTGACTGTGTGACTGTGTTTTGAAAAAGGGAACTATAGAAAAATGTGAGTTAGCAATTGTAAAAAAAATGAAATAAAATCTTTTTTTCTCTTTTTCTTTTCTTTTTCACTTAGTTTTATTTTTGCAGCTGTGTGCAGTTCCTCAATTTCCTTTGTGCATTGCAATGTGTGAGAATAGTGTCCATCATCAGTTTATTCAAAAATCAACTTAGTTTTTTAAATATACGTACTGACCGTTTTGAGTATACTGCACATTGATGTGGAAAAGCCATCGTCACAATCTAATAATGCTTTTATGTTGATTCTTATTCTCCTATTGCAGTTCCATGTCCCCGTTCAGTATTGACAGCATACGGCGCCCCCGGAGGTCAGAGTCACCAGATTCCAAAAAGAGAAGAATCCACAGATGTGACTTTGAGGGCTGCAATAAGGTGTACACTAAAAGCTCCCATTTAAAAGCACACCGGAGGACGCATACAGGTCAGTAGGTCTGAGTGTGTATGTTTGAATGCTGTGATTTTATTTTATTATGTTGTCGGCTCAAGTATTTACATGCTCAGAAAGTCATGCTGTTACTCCTACCCAGTGCCAAAATTAGCATATGGTAAATGTAAATCTACTGAAAATGTTCTGTGCCCTGCATCTTTCCAGCATCCTTCTAATCAATACCCTGACCTTAGATTGACTAACCTGTGTATAGACATATGTAGACACTTTCACATCAGAAAGTAAATTGACATATCTTTCATGTAGCTTGAATGGAAGACAAAGGTCAATCATGGAAAACTAGCCAGACCTGAATCCAAATAGGCACAAAACCAAAACAAGTCCAAGATATCCATAAAGCGTCCTTAAGGCTAGACTCAAAACTGAGACTGTGATCATGGGGAACCCATTAAAGTTGCCTGACTTCTTCTGATACTGAGCTGACAATTGTGGCATGTAAACACTTTTGTCCTATTTTATCCCCCCAGTTTTTGTCATCTGCCCAAACACAGACTTGCACAGAAGGATATTTTGATGCCATGCTGGGAAGGCAAACTTGTCTGTAACATGATTTTATTTGCAAGGAGTCTATCTATCCAATGCATTATATATATATATATATATACTGTATATGGGGCTTTCTGTAACCATAATGGCAGATAGACTGTGGTTATGACCGCCATGAGGCCTTCCTGATAGCTCACTGTCTGTTTAAGTAAAAGGTGTATACTAATATTGACACAACCATCATACCGTTTTTTTTACTACAGCCCAAGTTCAAAACAATAACACATAGCAGACACTGAAAGTGGAAGTTAACACATTCTTGTTCATAAATTACATAAGAAAATACAAGTACGAATGTCAGTCAATTACACAACTTCCTGTCTACCTCCCTCCTCCACACATGTATCACATTTTATATAGCCAAATGGAATACACATACTCATGATCACGTGTTGATGTGTCGCATCCTGATGACCTTTGTAACAGTGTAACTCTTAGCACAAGCAGCGCTGTATAGAGAAGTACGCCATTACTTAACTTTAACAATTTTTGTGATTCATTTTTCATAGTTTTTCAGAGCTTTTTTACATTTACAAGGCTTGTAATATAGCATTTGGCTTAACTTAAGACTGGATAGTATGCTGGCATAAAATTAGAAATTATGCAGGTTTTCTTTGTTTACAGTTAACAAAAATGATAAAAGAATGTTGCTACTATACCAGACAGCACACATCTGTTAGTTGTCTAGCATCATCAACAGTGCAACAGACTGCAGTTACAAATTCTGACCTTCTTTCCCAGGTGCAGCTCTATATAGTTACATAAAGCCGTAAAGAACTATACCAGTGGTATTGTTCAGCCCATTTACTACAAATCACGTAGACTTTACAATACAGCTAACCATTTTGCATTTTTTTTCTTTCCAGATATTCATTGATTTTTGAACAATATGAACAATATGAAAATCTATTAGCAGACTCTTGACACTTGCTTGAGTTGCCTAATCTATCAGAGTGAACATCAGGTCACCATTCATTTTCGTCAAAGTACCATTATTGTTCAGAGGTAACAAGTGCAGACCTTTCAAATCACTCTGCACCTTAACTGCATTGCTATGCAATGATAATGTACCATTGGCAAAAATGAATTCAGACTTGATGGTCACTGTGATGGATTAGGCAACTCAAGCAAGTTTCAAGAGTCTGCTAATTGGTTTTCACACCGTGCGGAAATGAACAATGAACAAACCTGAAAATGCATCCAAAAATCTAAAAATAAAAATCTGTAGCTTGCATTTAAAAATGTGTGTATACTTTACTTTAGCTCCAAACTGCGAAAAATTGCTCACACACAGAGTGTGGCCTTTAACTAAACAATTAACTGTCAAAAAGGTGGTATGGAATGTGATCACCACACTCTATTATGAACAGAAAGCACCGAAATGTTTGTCATACTTTATGACTGTCATGAAAAATAGATACTGATTTCTATACAAGCAATCGTGATGTTTTAACCCTGATCATACAAGACATTATGATAAGGCTTTTAACTATTCTTATAATGCATTATAGATGTGAACCGCATAGAAACTTACCAACGTTTTGGAAGACATATCATCATTTATAAAGCATCAAGGGCAAAGTATGGCTACTATCTGAGTAACAAAAGTGCAACAATATGTAAAGTAGCTGGTGACAGTACTGAATGTGTGATCTACAAGCTACTGACTGTGCACTGTGTTTTCTGTCTTCCAGGGGAAAAGCCATACAAATGCACCTGGGACGGCTGCACGTGGAAGTTTGCCCGCTCCGATGAGCTGACGAGGCATTACAGAAAACACACAGGGGTGAAGCCCTTCAAATGTGCAGACTGTGACCGCAGCTTCTCCAGATCTGACCACTTGGCCCTGCACCGACGGAGACACATGCTGGTGTGAATAAGACGGAGAGAGATAAAGAGAGAGAGAGAGAGCGATCAATGGAAACAGACACGCACACACACACACACACACACACACAAACACATACACACAGGCGGCCAGGGGAGCGGGATCTCCCTATGAATGTTTTTCAGCTGGCCTGGACGCGCACACACACACACACACACACACACACACACACACACACACACACGCACACACTCACACTCTCATCCGTCATGAGGAGAGAAGATGGAGAGGTGCACAGAGCTTGTGGAGCACAAAACAGGGTGACTTCTGGATCCTCTTTGGTTTGGAAGGAATAGACGGCAGGATCTGTTATTGTCATTGTTTGGAGTGTAATAGGGAACTGTCTTTTACAGCACTGTTTGTAAATGTTTCACTTTGATTTTTAAGATGAACTAGCACTCTTTATTTGGACAAAAAATATATATATAATGCAATCGCAACTGTCTCTTTTTGGTATCTTTCAAATGGCTGCTTGTCCAGCATTCATAATGTGAAAGACCCCATTGCATGGAATGGATTTCCTGTGTGAGCAGAAAGAAGTTAGGCCAGGACTGGATCACAGGAAAGGACTTGGGCCTAGTTGGAGTTACAGGCAGTATTGTTGCCGTGCCTCCCTGTGTGTAAGTCGGATTTGTGAGCAGCAGAGGGCACCATTTCACCACGGATGGTTTCCTTTGCCTGCTGGAGCTTCTATCTGAGGCATGCCATATAGAAGCTAGAATGGGACTGGACTTTCACCTTTCTCATAGCCAGCAAACAGTAAATGACATTAACTCGGACAGCCACAACCTGAATAAATCAACCTCATTAACACATCCGCTGTTTCAGATATTCATTGCTTTATTTCAAACAATGAAAACTGGACACGCTTATCATCACACCAGCAAAGAAACACACCGCTTTATGACCCACTCACAGGGCCGGACAACCCCAAATCTCATCAGTGCTATTCTTTATGTTGAGCCGCTTGAAAGCATTTTCTTAAAAAAAAAATCTTTGGTGGATTTTGTGCTGTGATTAGCAATCAGTAAAGTGCAATCTTAAAAGATACTTTCAGTATGACAACGTTTTGTTTATTGAATCTTTTTTTTATTTTTATTAATGCCTGCTTATTGCTTATGTTTGACTCAGAAAAATACAACCCCTCATGTACAGTGAACTTTGAAACAATCAGAGGAGATTTCCAGTATGTGAAAAAAAAAAATATAGGCACCTTACAGACTCATGCTTTCATTCTGTCCTGATCTATCTGTTTTTTTATTATTCAGCTCTGTTTTCTCAGCTGGGTTTTGACAGTGGAAGGAACTTGCTTTGTGGTTTTGCACAGCAGCACTTGACCATAAGCTGAAACTGACATCGGCTGCAGTGTTACAGGGATAGTGTGGTACCTGATGTACAATACAGAAGAGCAATACATACTGAACAAAGAAATGAGAAGGAATGTCAACCTCCTCTTTGTTCTGTTTGCTGATGTCAATACCGGAGGAGAAGTTTAAAAGCTGGGCCAACTCCTCACTCTGTACCACGACTCCATCTGTTGATTGGTTTGTAGCTCCAGCACAAGGCTCTAATCTCACGTGTCTTAGTTAGTGAATTACTCTGAATCATTTTATTATGTTTTGTTTTATGGATCTCAAATACAGACAGTCACTTGAAATGTTCTCACCTCAGACCAGATATATGTTTTATTATTATCTGATTTACCTGCGATTTGGCTATATAAAATGCTGAGAAATCACATATGCATACTTACATACTACATATATAAAAAAATAAATACACATGTACGTACATGAATATATTATGTGTGTGCAGAAGGAATACATTTTAGATGCAGTTACTGGCAGAACTATATCTTATCTCTTAGAGAACATCACTTAACCTTAATCCGGAAATTTAATTAAAAAGTATATTTTTACAGACATTTTTGCACATATTTCCAATACTCTTCATGCTGTGTTAAGACCTGCAGACATAAACTCTGGGCATCAGGCCAGCCCATATTATTTGATAGTACTGCTAAATGCATTTATTGGACCGAAGCCAGTAAAAAGAAATGGCAACCCTTTTGATAATAGCACCTTGAAAACCCTACACTCACACACATAACACACACGCACACGCACACCTGCACACTTGCGTTGAACATCCTCACTTTCAGTAAAGTAGCCAAATCCAGGAAGTCATTTCCACACATGCACCCAATGTATGTGACAACCCTTTGATGTAATGGAAAATGGTAGTGTATGTTATCATTATTTATGTATATTATTTGCGCACATGTCATTATGCCCAGTTGTATTATCATTTTGGCAAAAGCATATCAGCACCTTGTTTGTTTATTAGTGTGATTTTCAAATTATTTTATTTCAGATGTCGATTTATAAACAAATAATCATCATCATATTGTATCATCCATATAATGTATGAGAACATTTTATTATTGAGGGGCACTTAATCATTGCATATAACTCTTTTTCTTCTGTAAAAAGGATCTTTTGAAATGTTGTAATATATGTGATAGTGAAGAGAAAACTTATTACAAAGTTCTACAGCCTGTATATACATTGGAAAAATAGGGCTTTTGATTAGTAGATGCAGGAAATACATTTATACATGTAAAGTCTTTTTCAGAGACTGTAATTTATCTAATTTGATATACAGTGAAATGGGGCTAATGGTATTCATCATGTAAATTATCATATGTGGTGTTATAACAGTTTTGCTTTATCTTCGGTTTGTGGTTAAATAAGTTCATGATCAAATCATTTTTATTCCCAAGGCTGAACCAGTGTTTGCTATAATCAACAAATTATTTATATACATTTACCGTATTAAGGTACTCGATTCCCTGTGTTGCTATTTTGCTATACCCGAACAAGAAATTGTATTGATCAAGCACATATCAACAACACATGTACTCAGTATATGACGTTGCATGCCTTAATACACCAGTTTTTGCTGAATTCAATTAGACTTGAATATGGTGTCTCCACAGGACAGGGTGTATTATATTTCCCTTCAGCATCTCGTTCCTCATTTTAAAGCATAATTTTGTAATGGTAACCAGGGTCAAAGTTATGCAATAATAATGAATAGTGCCTCATATTGCAAACTTGTAATATCAACTACTCTGTGCAGAGTTTAGATTTCAACATGTGTGCTCAAATTAATAAATTTCAAATGGGAAACCATGAATTTTGGAGGGGAAAAAAAAGCACAGACAACATTATGCAAGTCGGACCTCTAATGTTTAACTGTCTTTTCGCACTGAGCCTTATGCCATTGTGTCAAATGCAGCATCCTCCCATAACACTTTCACAGGCTGTTTATAGCTCGTGTTATTACTTTGCTTACAATAAGTCACTTCCTCTAAGGGGAACAAAACTGAGTTACAAAGGCCTCTTGATGTTTCAGCTTCATTACATGTATTCAACATGTATTCCATGGAAGATAATGAGGAATCTTACTCACAAGAAACAAAAATCCTGTGGCTGGGATTCCAGCTGTAGAGTGACACCTTTGTTAATGAATACTGATCTTACACTTCTCTATCAGTTCAATATCTATTTTACTTTCTGTGTAACATCTGCTTTTGATTCCTGGTTTTGAAAAATTTAAGTAGTGAAGACAATGCCTATGTTTCAAGTTTGCTGATATTACGTACAGTAATCGTTGTTCCTGTATTTATGTAAAGTGAGTGTAGTGTAAATATATTCAGATCTTTTCATTCTTACCGTAAAAAAAAATTGTGGTATTGCTCAGCATCGCTTCAAAAGGGAGATTCTTCTCATGGAATTCCACATCTGTAAAAGAAATTTTTAATGCTGATATTTTTCAAAACTTCAAGAACAGGTGTCCTTTTTTTCTGTTACGCTTTTCTTTTCTCCAAGAGTTGTTTAAGTATCCAGTCAGTGTTTTGCCTTTTTCTCTGTATTTTTCATATGGATGGAGCTGTGAAATTAAAATAAGTTCAAACATATACATGTATATCAATATGAATGGAGGCATGAAGGTTAATAAAGTTGCATTTTGTATGTAACACACTGGTATGGAGCTAGAGCTATCTATGACTGAGGTGGATGGTATGTGGTTTCGATGTCACTTAGACATCTGAGTACTGTACTCACATTCGCTGGCATTCAGAAACCTGATCTTGGTATTAGGGAAGGCATTTTAAATTATACGTGATATACAGTACAGTAGCTTGTACACAGCGTATATCTGATCACTACAAGAAGAGGAGAAAATATTGAACAACCATTGACTCGCCTACTTATTTCACTTTACAGTATATATATATAAACAATTCTTTGGTACCTGAAAATCCTCACTTGCATGTATTTAAAGTGTAACTACACCCTCAAATTCTGCTAGAACCCTCTCTCCCAACATATTTAAAAAATGCAACAACAAGAACGACTGTAGGAGGCGTGGCCTCGTGGCTACTTTGTGTGTGGGTCAGGAGACATGAGGGAGACTGACTGACACTGATTAGAGTCTTTTTTTAAATAAATTTCATGACATAGATAGGTCCCAACTGGTTGACTCTATGTCGTCATTGACCTTGCAGGTTCAGGGCTGATTTAAAACAGATGGTATGTTGAGCCATTTTCAACCCTTGAAATTTTTATAAATTTGGGAAGAAATGTCACCAGCATTGATGTGTTTCGTCACAGTACAGTCATATCATTTAGCTTACAGCTCAAAAAACACGTTTAAGTGCGCAGTACTTCTTTAAACATCCTTTGTGTAATATCACATTGCTTTGTTTTTATCTAGTGCTAAGGGAGAGTGGTATTTTAAGACCTGGTATGTTTTGACACAGCATGTAGTGAATACAGATTCTGAGAAAAGGTTGCACTTAAAAGAAAACACCCAGTACATCCTGTACGTACTATTATATCTGGATCTGGATGAATGTTTCTGTCAGCCAGCAAAGGATTCAGATGATTACAATAACAAGGTTTCAATTCCCACTCCACTAAGAATTTTGGTGTGCAGTATATCACATGCGTGATTTATCACTCACTCACTATACTGTGTAGGCTATACTGTACAAGGAAACTAAAGAACAGTTAAAAGAAGCTAAGAGCAAATAGGACTGATATAACAATCCCCACAGGGAACTTCCTCTGCACTCAGGACAAGCTCAGACAACTTCTCTGGTTTGTACAGTTTGTCTTGGCACCTTTTGTCAGCACCTCTGCTATGACTCATGTCAAGGACACTTCCAAGAATTAAAAAATGAAATACAAAGTGATCTTGTTTTGATATGATTACATAGAATTGTTGTTAACAAGTGCATTGAGGGTGTGCTCCTAAATAATTACTAAATACATAAGCCAAATGATGTGTTGCTGTTCCACCAAGAACCAAAAAGAACCTGAGCAGCAAAGACAATCTAACACTGGGAGAAGGAAGAATAACATTTGTGGAGCAGTTTTGAATTTAAAATAGCAAAAACTACATCTGACAAATTTTGCAAATATTCCACATAAATCTTGTTTCCTCTTTTCAAGTGGTTGTCTATCAGTGCTCCTTCTAAACTAGCATTTATAATCAGAATGTACTTTTAAATGAATCTATTCACAACATTTTCAACTTGTAACTGTAACTTTAAATCTCTGTGAAAATAATAATACTTTTAATAGATCCATGCTATTTTCATACAAAATGCAAAAAGTAAATGTGTGAGACCTCTACTGTGCTGAAGACACTTTTACATACAGAAGAACCAATGCAGATCAACATGACTGTGGTTACCTACAATTTAAAAGCATGCATTTAAAAAAAAAGTGAGGACATTTAATATGGAACACCTGGATAATGTAGAGAAAACAAAAATTTAAAAAATCAGACATTCAAAAAGAAATGTTCAACACAAAACTTTTATTTGCTCTGTGAGGGTCACATGGCTTCATAGCACATTTAATCAATTTAGGTTACATCTTCATGTCAAAATATTTGTGTGTATACATATTTTAAAAGTATTGCAATAATTCACTGGCACATACTCCACTGAGCTGCTATCTTGGCTGGAGAAAGTGATGACAGTGTAGACTGTAGCAATATTCTATAATTTGATCCTTCTTAGACTTTGCCAAAAACAAATAAAAAATAAAAATAAACAGTCTCTGCAATTTAAAAAAAAAGAAGTTTAAATCTTTATACATCCAAAAACAAACAATAGATTGTATCCTTAAACAGCAGATACAAAATATATACATCTTAACAAATTATAGACTTCAAAAATCTATTTTGTTCAACCTGAATCAAATTATAAAGAAACTTGGTCATAAATAGAGATAGTTATGGAAATAAAGAGGGGCAGCCAACATACAGAATCATTTTAGAAGAGTAGAGTACCTGATAAAAGTTTGTTTTTCATTGATCCAAAAAAAGCAGTTAAAGGCACTTTCAAAATGTGTTTGAATACGTGAATAGTAGTCAAAGAAACCAAAAGCTTACACAGATGTTCAGACTGGCAGGTGTTCAGTCTAAGTCTAAAAAAAATCTCACACTCACAGACATCACTTTGAAACCACTTATGGAGACAAATCATCAGTAATATGATGCTGTAATCCTGCTACAAGATACCTAATGTTCGGACCCATAATTTGCAACCAAAACAAAGTCAAGATGAAGGAGTCTCGATTTGTCCGTCACAACAACTTCCAGGAGAAAGAAAATAACTCTGGCCTGCTGCTGACATGTCATGTACTCAAAGCTGTAAATCTTGTTTGAGCACTTTTCTTTTACCATCCTTACTGTAAAATGAGATATTGCTGCGTGGCTGAAATTAACATGGGACAAAACAAGCCCATCAAAATTACTTAAACCTTTTTCCATAAATAAATAAAATCATGCATTGCTCATAGAAGTCCTTAAAAATCAAAACCGTACCATTTGGATTTATATCTGCACCTGCTTGAAAGACATTTAACCCTTTCTGTAATGACCATATCTATGTTACAATATAGGGGCATGGATATAGAACTTATGCTGTCCAAAGGAACATGATTTATATCTCATACCCATTATTGTCCTTTTATTTCAGTGTTATAAGTAAATATAGATTTTGTGTTGAGTAAAGATAACCTCAGTTGCAAAGTAACCTATAAATCTGGCAGTGTTAAAGTCATGCTGTAAGCACTGCACTCGCCGCATGGCTTGCAAACAGTGCTCATCCCAATATTTATTTCGCCTACTGTGTCTTTTAGTAAATCCACAACTTGCTTACGTACAACTTTAACTAACTGCTGTTACTTTCTATATTACGCACACACACACTATGAGTCCTTTGACCTGCTGGCTAAAACAACATATTCTTCAACCTTCCAGTTAATAGCAATACTATATTTGTACTTACAGTATGGCAGTTTGCTATTTAAGATTAATTAAATAAATGCTCATACCATGACACATTGTTGATATGATCTGTACAAGGAAAAACCTGTAACAAAAATATTGATATTTGAAGTTTTGCGTGTACTTTGCAGTAATCCAATCAAAATAAAGGCTTAAAAAGATGAAATATTATTTCATAATTACATTTGGCTAATTATTTTTGATTAATGACCTTTGCAAATGTCCCCCAATATTGGGGCATACATGTGGAAATAAAATAAGGCAACTGTAATATTTAATCTTTTTACAATAAAAGAAACAATTACTTGTGGGCCAGCACTGCTAAGAAAGTCTCCACTGGGGAGTTTTTAATTTGTTTGTTTGCTAATATGTAAGTGCCAGTTCTTTTGTCCACGCTGACTGAAAAATAAAAAGATTGACTTGATTTGCATTAGTGGGATTCTAGCTCTGGTGTCTCTTCATGTGCAGAGCCAGGTGATCAGACCGGGAGAAACAGCGGTTACACACACCACACTGGAAAGGCTTCGCCCCGGTGTGTTTCCTGAAATGGCGAGTCAGCTCATCAGAACGGGCAAAGCGCCACTCACATCCCTCCCAGGAGCACTGGTACGGCTTCTCTCCTTCAGCAGACAAAAAAAAAGATGAAGCTACGCCAGACAGACAACTTGGATACATTTCCCTCAATAACTTAATAGTTAAAAGTATGGAATATTTCTACATAGCTCAAATTACTAATGAACGAGTTTTGATTATGAAAAAGCCGATACTTTTTCATACACGCACCTTAACTGTGAGCCATAAATCACAGTGTGTCCTGTGTTTTTCTCTGCCCCCTTTATGAGAGCTGCTGGGTTTATGTGATTTGACAGCAGCGAGATGTGGGCCACGTCTGTCAGCAGACAGAATGCATCTGCATGCCAAGTACATTTTTCTGCGTGGCAACATCACCCCCTTCACCCCAAAATAAGAAGTGCAACTCAAAAGATTTTACCTGTGTGGGTCCGTAGATGGGCTTTTAAATGAGAAGACTTGGTGTATACTTTCTTGCACCCTTAAGAAAAAGAAAGCTCATTAAGATCAAAATACTGTCCTTTCACTTGGATATTGACCTAAAAATAGAAACATTTGAGTTTTAATGTTGCAAAAATCTAAACTCAGGTTTATTGTTGATGTGCAGATTGGACAGAAGACTCACCTGGGACATCACAGTGGTGAATCCGCCGTCTCTCCAGATCAGGATTACTCCTTCTGTTGTACTTAAATGCAGCCGACTGGGCCAACACTGGAGACAGTGGGCCAACACCTGCTGTTGTCTGAACTGGTGTCAGGGTTGAACGCTGGACTGGTCCAGCACTTGGACTTTGGACTAATCCCACATTGGAATTCTGGTCTGGGCTTTGGATTGGAGCTACATTAGGAGTCTGTCCTGGATCAATGGGATTATGCCTCTGAAAAGTTAATTTAGAGGCGATGCTGGCTTGGTAGGAGGGAGGCGGGGACAGATTGTGAAGGAGCTCCTTCCCCCTGTCTGGACTTGAGGGCTCAGAGTTCGGCGGAGAAGGTGGCAAATAGGTTGGCCTCTGCTGATGGCCTACATGTTGATTAAATGGAAAACATTCATTCTGAGGAGTGCTTGTGGGTTTAGCAGAATTCTGCACTGGGCCTACATGGACATTCCCAGTAGGAGGACTTAATGGGGACACGGGGATGGAGTTCAGCTGTGACCCATGAACGAGCTGCTCCAAGTCAGAGTTCAAAAGCTGAAACAGTGGAACATCCTGGAAATCTGGCACTTCCTGTTTGATGAAAAAGTTACCGCTAGCAGTGTCGGCTGCACTAAAAACACCTGGGTATTCTGGGAGTGTTGGTGGCACGGTGTTGCCCTGGCAGGGGACGTGCATCAGAGAGTGTGATGGCTCTGTTTTTATCTGTCTCATAGTCCTGCAGAGACCAGGGTGCAGGCATGTGACGTCAGGAAGCAGCAGGCTCATGTTGACACTGTAAGGGGAGCTGAAGTCCTCGGTGAAAGGCGGCTCTAGCATCAGAGCACTGTCCCTGTAGAAGATTTTGGAATTTACTATGTCCTGTGGGTGTGGAGACAGGTAGCTGTTCATCTCTGATTTACACTGAAAGACAAAGGAGAAGAAAAATGATCAGGTCAGCCATGTAAAAGTTGTGTCTGTTAATCCAAATGCATTGGTATTGGAAACACACAAGTGTCAACTCATTGATTCAGGCTCCCACATGGGTTATTGGTATGTAAGATTTTCCTTTAAGACTTGATATTGCAAAAGCAGTAAGATAGATGCAGCCAACACTGAATTTATCATGGACCCTGAACGCCTCAGTAGTTCTCTACTGCTGTTCTTCTTCTAAAATAATGAGTGCAATGCATAAAAAAGACCTGCTGCTGAATGAAAACCATGCCCAGAACTATACCCGCCATTCTCCACTGATGCTGAAGCATCATAAGACTGACAAAATTAAAATTAATTTGGGGATGCATTTGGGGCCTGCACTTGTGGTAGTACACCCTGCCACATCAAAGACCCCCCCCCCCCGCCTCCCTTTACAAGCAGCAGACGCCCTTCTGAAACGCTCCAGCCTAAGCTGTTTGGAAATACATGGCTGAAATTAGAACATCCAGTTGCTCTGCAGCGCTATGCATCTCTTCCTCGCAAGTTTCGGCAGCGCGCGCAACGTTTCACATCCCAGCCATGTCCTGCTTGTGATTCAACCTAGTCAGTGAATGTCAGCATCAACACAAGACATTCAAAGCGAATTTCAGCCACGTGTTGGGACAGTAGCTGTGAATGTTATAACAAACAAACACATAGGCCTACCTGTAATCTATTAGGATTACATGTTGAAATGAAAACAGCCTGTTTTGCTTGGATCAGCAACATAGTCTTTCTACGTCAAAGCAGCAGGCAGCAGTAAACAACGTGATGCTCTGAGGCAGATGTAAAAGAAAAATGCAATCCCCTACCAGATTGTAATCATGAAAAGAGGAAGTTCCCGGGATGGCATCCCTCGTGTTACAGAGCACTTGTCCATGATCTTCACCTCTCAGACCGTCGGCTGTAAGTGGTGCGGTGGTTTTATGGAGAAACTGCGCGTCCTGCCCCGGAGCAACCCAAACATTATTCCTAACTGCAGCGGCCATAAAGGCAGAGGTACTGTGTAACTATCCGAAATCTTTCACAAATAAATTAAGCATAGGTATTGTTTTGTTTCGAAACAATCTGTACGAGCAAAGAGCCAGCTGTCAAACGTTCATTCTCCCTATTTTGCGCTGGCTTGTCAAATTACGCAACAGCGTGATATCAGCGCGTCTGCAGGGCGGGGCTGAACATGTACAAAATAAACAGGACAATCAGGCGATCGGGATACACCTAGTAGTGTAATGAATACTATGGTTGTATGATGAGGTGAAATGGCTGAGGGTAGAAATAACACTAAACACGTGGGGATAAAGAGGCTATTGAGGAAGATGAACGTGTCAAGTGTCTGTGTGAGTAAATGAGCAGTTTACTCTCAGACGTCAGAATAAAGTGAGTCAGTAATTCATTGGTTTAATCAGTGCAGTATTCTCCAGGATCATGTTGAGAAGGCCGTGTTCCTTCTTTAACTTTCATATCATTTGTGAACTTTTACACATTTTATTATAAGGGTTGATTCAGTCATTTTCAACCTCTAAGACCTATATGAACAAATTCAAACGGATGATTTATCAGTGTCCAACCTGCCACCACAGTGAAACAAGTTGGTACAATCTTTTCTTTCTTTTTTTTTTTTGATGCAGTTTCTGATTTTCTTTAGAGCCTCCAGCACGCTTGGGTCCTGGTCTGGCATGTTAAAAACGCCACTGCAGTGCAGCTGTCTGTCAGGACTGCATACCTGATGCCAACATTCCTGAGCCAGCAGTGAAGCCTGCACACATATACTGGCAGTGGACGTTTCCATCAATATAGCTCAGCATTTCACTCAAATACATTGTGTGTCATACTTACATTCAGCAGTGACGATCTGTACTGAATCTGTCTGCAGTTGTCGTAACTTTGCCCTTTAATAAACTAAACTGCAAATGCTGCATTTATGTATTTCTTTTTACTCTTTATATACCTTTTGTTGTGCCCTCTTAGGAACTTTGACATATGGTGTTTTTCTCTGCCCTTTTTGTTCTTTACATCCTCGGATATACTCTAGATATCTGGCTCAGCAATGAAAAAGAATCGGTAATCCAACATCCAGCCCTCTTGAGAACACAGTGACAGCAGCTTTATACCTCAGCTTAACAAAACAGAACTCACTTGACAGGGTTTAGTTTTTTTCCCACACAAGTGAATGAAGTAATACCCCATGCCAATGATACTGCCAGTGTAACATGCTGGAACTGGAAACATAGGTATGCCACAACACTGGCACGGATGTGGGCAAGGCTAAGCAGCATTTCATATTTAAAAAAACAAACAAAAAAAAATCAGTGAGTGTTTTTTAATGTGACATTTACTGCCACTCCCATCCATGTTTTTCTTCAGGCAGTTTCTGTCCTCTTATTAAAATGTTGTTCAGCACACACAGTAGGCTTGACTGAACACGTTTTAAATGTGTGTTTCTCTGAGGTTGGATAGGGTCATATGCTGTATGTGAAACCTAAACACATTGAAAAAACGGTTGATGCAGTGTGTGTTATACGAAATAAAATCTTTACCATTCATACATGACATGAGTGTGACAGGTCTTTGCTATCCAGGCCCCTCAGCTGTGAAACTCTATGACCAAGGATTACTTTATGGCCCTCCCCTAACTCACTGTAATTTCTTACATTTACATTTGTTTTAATCATGATCTCATTTTACTTCCTATAATTTTAATTTCACTTTTTTTTTTAGATATTGTTTTATTAATTTATTTTCATCATGTGATGATATTATTAATCACAATTTCTTCAGTATTATCAGAATGAGTGTTCAGCAAGAAAATGCTAACTTATTCATATTTTTCACGATGCAGTAAAAAAATCTGAAACATATTCAAATGACTGCTGATCATCCAGTTAGGAGCTGACTGATTGCTTGTCATGTGCTGACCTTTCAAAGTGCAATTTAAATCCATGGATGTCTCAGCTCCAAGAGGAGCAACTGTCATTCTTGGCTGTGGCTCTTCCTGTACAGCGAATGTGAGCCGAGCCCTCCTCCATATCCCCCGTATTAAAACCTCACAATATGCCCAACAACTGCACAGCGGAGGAGAGAGAATGCACGGTATGTGCTTACAGCATCACAACCCCTCTCTCCTCTCACATGGACTAATATGGCCAAGCCAAGAGGGGATAGGACAATAAACACATGCAGCACATTGCTACTGTAAGCACAGGGTGTTTTTTTATTTTGAAAGTATTTTTATTTTGAAGTAAAATAACTTTCAAAAGGCCGATCAGATTACTTGGTGTTTTGTTTGTGAAACTAATATGACTAATAGTGTGTGTACATTTGTGTGCAGCTATCTTATCTTTGTTTGTCTGTGAGTAATCTTAAATGATATGACATTCAGTGTAACACAAGAAATACAAACAAATTTTATGCTCTATATATAGTCTGTCTTCAAGCAGGTGCTTGGCACTCCCACCAGAGGGCAATGGTCAGCTGCAGTGGAACCTCACTTGTGCCTTTACGTATAGCTTTGTAGTGCTGAACCATCAAAGTAAAGTAAAACTGTTAATGCATTCCAGTTTTATATTGTGTGTAATTACCTTCTATAGCCAGTGAGTGGAATGTGATGCTTTTTTATGGAATCAATTTACACTTTCGTTCAGTGCTATTAAGATGTATTTTTGTCTGAATGTGTTTTTGATGACACATGCATGTTAAACCTAACACTCATTATTTTCCTTCTAAATTAAAATCTTGACATTTGTATTGATACGAGAACGATTATTTAAAAAAGCTTGCTTAATACATATTTTATCTTTCTTTATATCTTTCTATATTCTGTTTAAAACCTCGAGTAGGCACTCAGAATTATAATTTATTTGATGTCAGCTTTACAAAGCCTGTCCTTGAAAAAAATCCAATCAATAATTTCTTCTTTGGCTTTATTATTTCGTCTCAAGTTTGGCAGTGTTACAAGCTTGGCTTGTTGACTCTGTACAGCATTTATCTGATCTGACACAGTTTCATTAGTAATCATTTCCATATAGCACACAACATTAGAGTACTCCTGTTTGTAAAACAGCAGATGAGGCTAATGCCGTCCTCTGGGGAGAAATTCAATATAATTTGTTAATTAAATGGAATAATTTAATTACAGTAACTTAGAAAGCATTCATCAATATAATTGTTTCTGGAGCCACCATTATAATTGAGCTTTAAGTGAAAACAAGTCCGTTTCTAATGTTGGTAATGTGCTGACATAGTTCTCCCACCCTCCATTTGTTCCTCTCTCTGATCTTCCACCATGCCGTTTCTCCACAGTGTTTTCGTTTGATAGCCAGCCATACCACATCAGCAAGACCAAAACATTTATTACAGCCATTTAATTTAACCTCTCTACAGGCACGGACAAGAAGACAGAGATGATAGCACAGCCGCACTGAAAGACTCTCGCTGTTCAGCTTCTAATCTGATCCTCTCTGTTGCCCTTTCATAAAGACACCGGAGTATTACCCTGACTCCAAACATACCTCTGCCATTTAAACTGTCTTGGATTTCACCACAAAGACGACCAAATAGAGTCCAATTCATTCTTCAGGGCCCAAATAATAAAACATAATTTTAGTCTAATCTGCCTAAAGAATGTCCTCTGTTTGAAGTTGACAGTGCTCTATCTTCTGGGAGGAATAATTGCCTTTTGAGTACAGGAGGAGAGGCCACTGAGGTAAGCCTGTCGAGGGTCTGCACCTTACAGGTGTGCCCTTGGACAGACAACCTCCTCGTTGTTCTAGAGAGAGAGAGAGCAAGAGAGAGAGAGAAAGAGAGATACAGAGAGACGGGAGAAAGCCAGACTGAAAGAATTCATCTGCCAGTTGAAACTTAACAAGGCACCGGCATAGCATGCACCACTCTGCATTCTCAAATCACTGTGTGGGCAAAGTGAAGTGAACAAAGAAACACTGATCTCCAGTAATTCCTCCTGTCTGATACAGATGACAAATTCTTGTCATTAAAGTTTTATCATCTTGTTGGACAGGTTTGTAAAATTGACCTGGTTGTAATCTGTTTGATTTGGACAATTGCGTTTGTGACAAAGTTACTGACAGTTATTGTCTAGAAATGTAAACGACACTCCTCATATAGTGCAGTGTTTGTGTACTTACAAAAGCAGATTTCAATATAATCAGCCCAGTTTGCCTACATGGTCATTGAAATCATATGTGGCCATTGATTATGAAGTTAAACATTCATTTCAAAATCATTTTGGTTAAAGTGTAGCTATTTATCAGCTATATGAGATAGTTGTTCTGAAGCCTTCTTTCTAAGACAAACTGAATCTCTGCTTCATTTGTCAAACTTCTCCCTGCTTTTTATGGGGCTATTAATTGAGCAGAGAAAGCTGTCCCTTTCTGAACATGGCATTGAAAGCTGCTGAACAGCTGTCCCAGCTCTGGAGAATCATATGGAAGAATGCATTATCGGCCTTGTTTGAATATTCCCTTAGATTTGGAATAATCAGGCAGCTATTCAGCAGTGAGATGGCCACGCACAGATGCCAAAGCACAGCTGAGGGGAGCACAACAGTGTAATGCTGCTCAAACCCACGGCATGAAAAACGTGAATAATGCAGGTGTGCTTTATTTCTGTATAGTGTGCTTATCATACATAATAGCTAAGACACTTTCTTTCAGTCCCTTTATCTCCCTTTTTTTCTTTCTTCTTGTCTTGTTCAAGGTGATCCTAGCTTTGCATATGGCTGATTAATCTTATTGCACAGTAGCTAACATTGATCACAGAAATGATTAGAAATGCATTAGTCAGCAGACTGTTTGGAGTGGTTGGGTTTAAGTGCTAGTGCCAAGCCATTTTCCATAGGTGTCCATGTTTTTAATTTTGTTATATAGAATTTTGCAAATGGATGCATGCATGCCGCCCAAATACAGCATCAAAGCTTTAATGCTTACAGACATAATTTAATCTCCTAGATGGCAGGCCTGATGGACTGTGTAGAGAAGGCATCCCTGCTAAATTCATTATGCTAAAAGTTGCTAGATCTCACAAGCTGATGAGAGAGAGAGAGTAGCATATAACCTGTTTGTATTTTGTGCTGCATAAGAAATCCCGGCTCTGCATTGCAATGTTGATGAAAGCAGACGCTCCTCTATCAGAGTGTTGACACTTTTTTACCAGAGAGTTGTCACCAAGTTAAAAAAGTGAATGGTACCAACTTTGACATGCAGTAGCAGTAACCATAACTATAATGTGATATCTAGTTCTAATTTCCAATGTTTGGTTGTGTTTCTCTTTGTCTCCATGCATATAAACTGAGCATAGTAATCCAATCACATACAGTAATTAACCACATACTGTATAACACAGTGCTACTCAAGTGCTAATGTGTTTAAAAAGTGACACTGCCACCTAGTGAATCAACTTAAGATGATCTGCTGTTTCACAATTGAAAGTAACATTCAGAAGTTCAAGCAACTATATGATATCCATTTGCTGTGGAAACGGTGCTGTTCCTTAAGCCCTGCATAATAAAAGTTAAATGCAGAAAGCCCTGGCTTCATCCCAGCACACTTTTGAGGCCTTTCTTCTTTCCCCTGACCTCAGTGACTGCAGCCCCTCCTCCTCACTCATGGCTCTGATGCCTCCTTTAATCATTAAACAAAGTCTTTCTTTATTCACAAAATGTCTTTCTTCTTCTGATTTCAGAAGTAATGGAAGTTCAAGATGACTTGAAATGCATTTTAGCTTTTATTTTTACTTATACAACTATACAAACATATATGGCATATTACATGGACAAAATTTAAATTTTAAAAATAAATCATTGGTCACACTTCTTAAATAAATAGGTACAATTTTCCAAACAATGAAATGCGCTTGATTACTTAGCAAAGGGACACCTTTACAATTAAAAAGCATGGCATCCCTTCAACAGCAGAGGCGCAACTCATAAGGGTCCCACCAAGACAACTCTTGCCACATGTTCAACGCTCCCCATTAAAAACCTGGGGAAATTAATGAGCTTCCATTGGCACCCTCACAACAAAGGGATCTATAAAGCAGCCTTAATGTTCTCAGGGAAACTTTACTCTTCAGTAGTTCCCAATCAACCGGTAGCAGCAGATTTTGTTTTATTTCCCTTGTAACCTACAACAGGAGCTAAAAATGCAACTCACTGCAACTTTACATAAATGTTATCCTTGATTGAAATTGCTTTAAGCTCATTCTTAATAAAAGATTTGTCAATAATTAACCACAGTGGGTTGTCAAAATCTAATTATTTATAAATATATGGTATATCTTTAAATAACAGCTGAGCAGTGTGCTTTCAAAAATCTATAAATGTGTAAAATACTGCCAAACAACATTTATTTGCTATTTATTCACAGTTCTACTGAAAGAGTTATAAAAAAAATCACAAACAGGGGACATGGAGAACAAAACCCTCTCATGTTGTGAGCATTGATTTGTACTTTCTACCTGCTTGTACACAATTAAGAACACTTAGGAATCAAAGAGCGCAGAGGTTTGCAGAAAGGTATTAATTAGAACTTTATTTATGCAGATGCTTTGTAAATTTGCATAAAAAGCAATTCCACAGATGGGTTTATGGCAGTAATGACTGTTCCAGTCTGCAATAAAACATCTGCTTAATCACAACAGAGACAGTCAATGGCTGCTGTGAAAACAGGCTGTCCAAGTACATCTCAAAGAAAGTACTGAGGTGAAGAGACAGAGTGGACAGGTTAGGAAAAAAATAGTAAAGAGATTTAGAGAAAAACCTGTTCAAAAGCACAGTTAGTTAAAAGAAACACACATCTCCCAAACATTTGCTGGTGGTACTTTGAGGGCTCTGATGTTGAGAAAAAAACCCTTATCGTGTTGGCAGAACAATCCACTTACTGTGTCTAAGAGAAGAGAGAGTTTTGTTCCAAGTCAAGCCAAGTCTTTGTCTATGGGTGCCAACTATTTTGAAAATATTCCACTTTGTGTCTTTTTAATCCATGAGAGCCACACACAGATACGAGCGTGTGCGCACACGCACACACACGCACGCACACACACGCAAACACACACACACACACACACACACACACACATACATACACAGAGCAGTGTGGCTGCAAGGTCACTCCAAGTATTGATAAATCACCCAGCTGTGATTCCCTCCTGACAGCTCAAACTAACATCAAGCTGGATGGGGGAGAACAAAAGACCATCAAGCGGCCCTTTTCCTGACACTTTTATTCAATCACGGCCAGATTGCTTACGACAGCACCAGCAGCTGTTTCGTCTTCATCTTTCCCCATTTGATAAAGCGTGTCAAGTCATATTTCTGTAAGTACTTCACCTCACCCCATACTGTGCAGATCCGCAGCGATTCGGCATATGCACATTCCACATGAGGGGATCGTCAAATGGGTCAGGGAGTAATGACACCCCTCTGAAGGTCGCAGCACACTGGCGTGGGGGTGGGAGCAGGTAGGTGGGTGGAGGGAGGGGGCGACGACAAAGCAACAAGCTGAAGGTCAAAGATAAGAACAGCCGCAGAGATATCTAAGATAGCCGGCAGAAATTAAACAATGAGGGAAAGGCAGTAGGGCTTTGATTGTGTAATTGTGTTGTTTAAGAGAGAAGGGGGGTTGTTGGTGCTGCTTGGGATTGTTATTTTGGGATCACCATCCCATTCAGAGCTCATCTGTTGACCTTGTTCCTCATGGGATGGAGGTCTGTGATAGGACAGAGAAATACTGCAGATGTCTATTATTTGTTTGTGATCAGACAGCAGCCCACGCAGAAATGAGATTTCCATTTCGCAAATGCCTTTGAATGTTTACATTTAGATTGCCTTTACAAGCCCTGGTTTCCTGTGCAAGTATCTGATAACAATTACAGGTGTTTGAGTTTATTTTAGAGAGGAAGAATGACATATTTGAAAATAATGATTGCATCCAAGGATGAGGTACTCAGTGCTGCCAAGCTCTGATTATTTTCATAAAATTATTTGACATCAATAAGTCATGTAAGTGTTGCACAGTAAGGTAGTATCCTTGTCACCTACTTTATCTAGTGCTAATCTGCACAAACTTTCTGAAAAATGAATGAAAATAGTATTATTAATAAATACAGCTACAGCCTTTTCTGTCTTCTGCTTTCACTTATGCCAAACAGAAATAGCTTTGCCTGACTGGACAATCTAACGTGTATCAAACTTTTGTGATACATCATTAGAACAAGAGACACACCACTAGAACCTGTACTGTAGCTCTTGAAAACTGTGTCACTGGGAAGATACAGTAACACACCTGTTTAAGTCACACGTTACTTTAGCACTTTATCTGAAATATGTCTCAGGATCACCTCTTCAGCATCTTTGGTCTGAAAAAAAATGAGATCTTCTAAGTCAGGTGCTATTTTGGCCAGACAGAATGGCCACTACTTCTGTGGAAAAAGAGACATGTAAATCAGGTGGAATGTAGGCGATGCTTGTATCAAAAATGGGACAGCTCACTCCACTCAGACTTGGCCTGGCTCCCAGGAATGCAGTTAGCTCGCACACAATCACTGCCTATTCACGGTGGCACAGCTGCTGTGGACATATGTTCCCCACCAAAGGAGGAGGACATCAACCAGGCACACCTTGAACAGGTTAGCAGATGAATGGCGTTCAGTCCTTTGACAGTCTGCCCTCGTCTCATTGTATTTTCCCTTGCTCAACAAATAAGTTCCTCTCCAGTGTGGCCTAAACTTTTCCCGTACATTCATCCATGACAAACTGAGGGCATAAAACATGACAGTAACAATATTGTCTTGTGATTGTATGTTGGATAATGCAAATCAGTGATAGCTTTACTTCTGTAAATAAATATCTGAAATCAGCGCCATTTCTCAATCATTTAGGGTGTTTCAGAAGGACAATGAACTGCAAAGAATAATAATACGGAATATTAATAGTGAACGCCCACACAAAGACTTTTTTGTTAGCCCTCAGCAAATGACCATATGTGAGAAAAGATTACATTTATTCATAGCTGTCTTTCATCAAGAAGCTTAAAACCCAAACTTCAAATGTAACCCCAAATTATATGCATATTGAGCTGACCTCTTTCACCCTTTTTCTTAAAGCCATAGAGGAGGTGTGATATGCAAAAACCCACAGATCCTTCAGCTCATCATTTAGACGATTTCAGCACTTTTGGTTTTCCAGCCGTCCAAGGGTGATCACGTTAGTCACTAATAGATAAAGAGCAGGCTCCCCCATTAGCATGGAGGTCACGCGTGTAATGTAAAAATTCCCAAACCTTGCTGCCATTGCAGTCAGAGAAAAAAACAATGTGACTTACACTTGAAATACACTTGATGCAATGTCAAACACTTTGAATCGAGAGACAGAGAAAGCACTAGATAACTGCAATCTGTTCTCACATTATCCATTGTTAACACTCATGCTTTTGTCACCCATCTCTGCTGCTATGACCTATTAGCTTTAGTGAAGTGCTCTGAGGCCACAGAGCCATGTGAAGGTTGTTCACCCATCCAACAGGGCCATTTACAGGAGAGAGACCCCAGAGTCGAGCCGCAGCAGCTCTCTAATGACTCTATCAGCTACACTGATGGGAGCAAATGGCACCCAGAGATTTCAACACATTCCCTGAGCATGCATTACATTTGCTCTCCTTATTTTCGTTATTGCGTTGTAATGGTAATGCATAAGTATGCATGTAAGGACATTGTAAAACACTTTTCAAATTACACCATAGCAATATCAGATTTTTTTTATTTTTATTTTCAGAAATATTCAACAACCCCCCATATATACGCACACCAGGTTTACTTTAAAGTTTATTATGATGCTACTGCCATCTGAAGTTGCTAACACATCTTCAAATAATCTTTTTAGCTCTTTAACCTAAATACAGCCTCAGTATAATTATTGTGATTTCCAAAGGAAGCAGAGTTGATCTTGCACCTCAATCCAACAATTACAGGAAACTATGTGTAAGATAAAAACAGAATATGTGCTTCCCTTTGTGAGAGATGGTGCGAAGTCACAGGAGTATTCATTAAGGCCTTCGTGTCCTGTTTGAAATAGTGCTGTTAAAGGCTTTAGCTGTGGGCATCTCTGTGGAAGAGATATAATGATCCTCCAATTAGAGACAGAATCATGAGACCTGTTTATTAGTCCTAATTCATCTCCTCATTGTGCTGAGCATATCAAATACCACAGAGAAAAAAAAATCAACAATTTGCCCACCATAATTACAGATCTATTAATAGTTTCACAACAATGACAAGCAAAGCTATTCACATAATGTTCTACAGTCAAGAACAATACAGCAGCACTGTCAATGTATCCATTAAAGCCTGCATTTATACCAGCTCAGTGACATCTTGCATTTCAAAGACGACTCTGAGCCTCTTCAGATAAATTACACTTTTTCATTAACCAGAATGATTTTGGTATTATTAATTCTAAATGGATTTTTTCAGACACCTCTCTACATTTGTAGCTTATCATACAATAGCAGGCTTTTGTGGCTGTAAAGGTATTTTCCATTAAGAACAAGAAGATGAAAAAAAAAACCCCTGCAATGCATTGTTGAGGTTTCTGTTTCAGGGGTCTAATGGTAAAAAAGGATACAAAATAGTAAAATGACAAATGAAAATCCTGATACCTAATTTGAAATACATGAGTTAATATTCCACAAAGCTCAAGACATAAACATGGAGACTGTTGTCCTAACTCTTCAGATAAACCTAATCGCTAAGATTGTTATGGTTTTATTAATTCTAAAAGATGACAAATGAACATAAAATTCTTCATTGGTGATTGAACCCTTTAGGTACAATCAAGTGATCTGTAGTACAAACTATTACAGTTTGTACAGTAAACTATTTAGCATTAAGTAATATTCTGAGTCTACAAATGTAGACTGTATCTCCTATAATGACTTTAAGTAAGCACTGGGTCTAAGCTCTATGGTTTATAGCTTGGGAAAGACATAGTTTTTCATCTTTGAAAAATACTGATTTAATAAATGTTATGTATGTAAACACAGATTAAATTTACTTAGTCGACTGATTCACAAGTTCCAACTTTTTGCAATCAACTATAAAGGTCAAAAAATACAAATCTGTACAAATTCCTCACTACTTTTCCATCATTTTTGCTTTTTGTCAATATCAAGCCAACATTTCACTAATTTATAACAATTTTGTATAATTCCTGTGAGTGTTTTCTTTCACCATGGTAGGCTATGTCATGGTACAAGTAATGTATCACGGTATTGGCCATATACTGTCAATAAAAGACCATGGCACTTGCCAGGGTACTGGTCATGGTGTTAATACTACTGTTATATGGTAGCAGCCAAGGGACATGTTGCCATGGTACAGCAGTGTGACCTTCATCATAGTACTATGTGTTCATACACTGTAGGTATAATTTTGCTGTATTGGTCATTGTTTGTTGGTTTGTGCCTAAATAATACAATGATATTAAATACATGGTACAAATAGTCTACTGTATATTACATGTACGACCACAATTTGGAGTATATCTACAAGTCATGATGTTGCTGCACCAGGTAAACTAAGTTGTAAGTATGTTTGCTGACCTTTATTTTGAACTCTACTGGGCTGTCTCCACCACTGTGGTGTTTGACGTCCTGCTCAGACCAGCCAATGAGGAGCCAGCAGTAGCAGGGTACCTTCGCTCTGAGCGGCTGCAGCTGCCGTCACGCACACAAACACTTCACAGAGTGCGCAAGAGGACACGTGGTAAGAAAATTCCGGTTTGTTGACTGTAGCCGTAAAACGTTAGCTTAAAAAACACCTAGAAAATAGCTTGGCCACGACAGCTACCACCCAAAAACGGAGAGACCGTTTTTAACCTATGCTAGCTTAAAATGTTTAGATTAACGTTAAGCTAATGCAGGTAAAAAATGTTCGAAAACGTGGAAAAAAAGGTATCTTCCAATGTTGCAGATATATTGTTGGGTGGATAAAGCTAACCTAATATGCTGTGAAAGTGCTGAAACTGTATGTAATACTTTATTAGGTAAGGGTACTGGCACTTCTTTAAGTTCATTAAGTTGTCAAACTTGAGTAATGCAAGGCGTTGAATATTGCCAACCTAAAATTGCATAGTTTTTTTTCAGGTGATAGTCTATGTCCTATTTGACTTCCACAAAGACTGACTTTCCCACTCATGGTTTGGTAAAAAATAAATAGACTGATGTTTTCACCATTTCATTTTTTCCCTGTTCATCACAGATCAGAAAAGGCAGCATCACAAATATTAGGGAACAGGAGTTATTCTTGTTATGTAATAAAATGTAGCCTACTGGTTTTGTTGAAAGTTCTTTCAGGATGATAAAACATTGGCTAAATTCTAATACATACATTTTACAGTCTGAATATTTTACAGTCAGTGACCAGGAAATATACCCCCTTCACAATATAATGCCACCCAGCACAAGGGCCTGGCCATAAATCCTAACTGGGTGAAACTTAAAATATAAAATTTTTGTTGAGACTGTGTCAGAGAGGTGTTGATTCACCTTTATGGCTGATGATACTTTATTGGGTGATTATATTTTCACTGCATGAGGTGACACAACCTCACCATCAACTCCTTCAGTTTCAGTCAAGTTTGCATGTTCTCTGTGTGCCTGTGTGGGTTTCCTCTGGGTGCTCAGGTTTCCTCCCACAGTCCAAAAACATGCAGGTTAGGTTAATTAGCGAATCTAAATAGCCCATAGGTGTGAATGTGTGCGTAAAGGGTTGTCTTGTCTCTATGTGTCAGCCCTGTGATTGACTGGCAGGCATAGTAGATGGATGGATGGTAAATTTCCTATTCTACTGTACCATCATAGTTACCAAAATGCCATGCCATTTTTTTCACCACAGGACTTTTTGTACTTTACGTCAGACGTCAGATTTTCATATATTTTCAAGTTTTATCAAGTAATACATTTAACATTGAATCAAATGACTTCAAATTAGCTTAAACCCAAATTACACTTTCCTAATCCACGTGGCCGTGAGCATCCACGTGACGAAAACCTTTCATCTTCCCATGTCTGCAAGGGACTTAAAGAGCAATTTTTTATTATAGGTTTGCATCCCTATTGTATTAAGGTGTAGGAAAATGATGTGGCAAGTGGATTTTAAGGGTTAAGGGGCCACACCCACCGCAAAATGAATGTCATATAAGTTGCTCACAATTGGTCAGAAACTAAATATTAATATGCTGATGGTCAGCTACTGTTGTTTACTGAGTGTCATTCATTCATTTACCTGAGGATAGGCATTTTCATTTTGCCCAAATGAACTTTTTTCCCTTGTGTCTAACTGTCCGTTAATAATGTACATGTTTGTAAGTGTTATGTGACTGCGACTCTGTGGTAGTTCTGTTTCCATTTTGTGGACTTGTTATGGTGAACAGGGAAAATGCTCGGAAGAGTGGACGTTACTTTAGCAAAGTCATAAAAAGTACAGCTAAAGCTAAGTGTATGTGCATTACAATTGTGTGTGTGATATAGGTAATGCTAACAACCTAATGGGACAACATGCTTTAAATTTGCAGTGTTTGGGATTATCTGAGCGAAACGGCTACAGTACAGTCCATCCACTGCTCCTGGCTCGGGAATGTTGGCAAGCTGCTCCGATTTCCAAAATGATGTGACAAGTCGACCTCAAGTCAAGGTAACACTTGTGAACAGATAAAAAGAGTTCATAGTTATTAACTTTAGAAAGCAACAACGCCAGTATAGCAGATTTAATACTGTTTTCAGTACAGCCATCAAACCCCAACCCAACTGTCACACACATTCAAAGTTTCCTTAAGAAGAATCTTTGCTGCCTCAATGACAAATAGTATAGCTCACAACAGCAGAGTCAGAGGCTGCTGCCAGCTTGTGGGAAAAAGCTGTGCTGACCGCACCAGCACATCAGTTTCACATGGTGCTGGCTCCCTGCTGAACTCCTTCATATTACCAGCCAGAATGAGACCACTGTCTTGGCACAGCAGAAAAAATGTGAGGTCGTCTTACCGGTAAAGTTGAGTCTGGCCCAGCTCTTGCCACAAAGCAGTGCAACATCATCCAGCAATGTAACTTGAATGGGGTAATCCTATAGTTTACTTTGTATTCGAGTTGGAAAAACCAGTCTCATAGTATGATAAACCACTGTGCAGTGTTTTGGCATATGAAAAGCCTTCAGACTCATCGATCAATTACTCAGATCAGGCTTCCTAGATCGTGTGTCCCTTCCACTTGCATTTCTTTTAAACGGTGCTGTTTACAGTCTGGATGTCCAGCTTATCTGAAACCACATTACATTTCACAAAATTCCAGAAACAATTAAACCTCACATTTGTGAATGGTTTGCCATTTTATATTAGTTTATACAAAACAATTTTCCGTACAGATTAACCTAAAACTTGACCCAGCAGAAATCCTGGGTCTTGTGTTATTTGTAATTGTTGGTTGTGTTTTATGCATTCATCACATGGTTTGGTAATAAAAGTTAATTATTAATTGATAACGTTAATTATTCTCACAATGTGCCCACCATAAATGCGTTAGGGTAAATAAGAACAAACAAATGCTGATAAAGAGAAACCATGTGTTCACCAGGCATCTAAGTGAGATAGACTGAGGCCCCGCTGTCTGTTCGGGACAGGGCAGCTCTACTTTGGACAAATTAATCTCCAGTAAAGATGACTTAGATCAACTTTGAAAAACACTAAGATGAAAACCCATAAAATGATTACGAACGGCGGCCAGAATGACAAGTATTATCAACAAAAATTAATCAGGTGCATCTTTTCATGAACTCAATTAATAATGTGCAACAACGGGGCCTTTTTTCCCTGGAATGAAAATTAATTAGCAGGGGAAGGTCACTCGGAGATGCTGACATCACTCATCAGGCCGCTGTGGCAGTTCTAATTATTTGTCTTCCAGGCTTGGCTGATCAAAAATTATTGCCATACCTGAGCAACATTTAGAAAAAACGCTTTGTTTAAAGCGCTTTTAATTAGACCTGCTATTTGATTAATGCCGTGTAAGCGCTCAGGATCGGCCCTCTTATCAGCATTTCTGACAAGTTTGCTGGGTATTGTTGTGTGAAAGACGTTTTACTGACACTAACCGACTGTTTAGAATCTAATTCGTTCACTTTAGTTGCAATTAAAAAGCTATTTACTGCGAGAGCACTTGTTGATATTAATATAGATGTTGTAAACTTTGACAAAGCACTCTGTGTTGATACTTGAAATAAATGTGGCATTAAGTGATAATAAGTAAATAAAATTGCATTATGTGGATTAGGCCCTATTAAGAACTACCTGCAATATCAAACAGTGTTCTTGTGAATTGTGCAATGATCACACAAGTTGGGCCGTGCACATTCTTGGAGTGAGCAAGTGTAGCTCTAAGGTCCCACAATTTATTGCGTTTTTGTCAGCCATAATGAATAACAAAAGACAAAGGTCACACCAAGCCGACATGATTACCTAACCTCTTCATGGTAACATATCTAGCCACTACTGGGCCCCTGGTCACATATAGTAGAGAGAAGACTTGTCACAAAGCAGTGTTACGATCGAGGCTTTACCGAGCTCTTGCATTTTTCCACTGAGTTATTGTGTTGACTCGTTGCCTGAACTATCTTCAACCCTTACTACATCAATTCACATTACCTGCAAATTAGCAAAGTTCTACTTTCAAGCTCACAGTACATTTGATCCAAATAGACTCTAAATGCCATTTCTGTTCCTATTAACCTACGGATCGGTGTGGCAGATATTTTCATGAGGTTGCTGGGGAAAAAACACGAGGCTAATGGCTTGGTTGTGACAGCGCTATTCATGATGATTTATGATTCTGTGTTTAAGTTGATTACTCCACTGCTGACTCGGAATACTATTTCAATTAGTGCACTGAAGGTCACTCCACGAAATCCCTCCATAATCTATTCCTATTAACACTAATGCGCCGAGTATCCATATCTGTTCACCCTTGTTGATTCAAATCATCCCCACTCCTAACGGCCAGCTTGTTTACCAGTTTACTGGTTTGGACGTATCCTAGATGGTAATTTTCTCTCCTCCGTGTATCATTAATGTCTTCAGTCTTGACACATGGCTAGGAGGGACATCTCAATAGAGCTTGGGTGCATTTTTATTGCTTTTATTATTTCTAATTTGTTTTACAGATCAAGTGATATTTATGCTGAATGAAATTGATCCTGAAAGCCCTATAGGCAAATGTGTTAATATTGTGAGGTTAGAAAGCAACAACCTCCTATTACTTGTCATCATGAGAACCAAAATAGCCTCGGCGTGATCAAAATTTTAGAGGTCTAAATTAATTTTACATCACTTTCATTCATACTCCCACTCACCCATGCAGAGGAGGAAATTAGCTACCTGTATTTAATCTAATATGTTCCCACTGTAAGCGCTGGTGGACATGATAGACTTAATCAGTTCACACTGAATCAAAAAGCTCACCAGACAGTGCTTAGCGATGAACAATGTATTAAGTTTCAAAGACAGGGTCTCTGAGTTTGCTACCTAGAATGGAAGCCTACTTAAATAAACCTAACCGTCTGTTGCAGTTGTTCTGATTGCAACTGAAGCAAAATATAAATCAGAAATTGGCAACAAATTTACTACTAAAGGTTTATTGCATATTTGCCTGTAAACTTTAAAGTTTCTAGTTGTTTGGATTAGCAGCAAAACATTTATTATATTTGAAACAGTCAGACAAAAAATGTGTAATGAAAAAGGTCAAAACTTTAACAGCTCTTATCAGCCAAAACAGACCTCTAGGCCTGAGGACAGGAGACATCCTTTTTTTGAGAGAAGGGTAAAAGTGCTGACATTGTCACCAGTTGATGGGACTCTATCCAAGGGATAGGTGAAAACACTTGGGCACAGTGACATCAATTTTCAAGATGATTTAACTCCATGCTTCTGTGTTAGAGGAAAGAAACTTCAGATCCCTGATTTACCTCCGATGACAGCCACGCGGCCCCCGAAACAATGTTTCCAAGGCTACTAGCGAATGACGAGTGGTCACGTCTGTACAGCCGTCCCCATTGGTTTGATTTATGTGACCGGGATCCAATAAAAATGGCAATCAAATCAACCCAGCCACTTTACAGGTAGAGGGCTGTCTGATTGAGTTGTCGAAGGCATGGCTGAGGCTCAGAATGATTATGCTAGGAAACGGAGAAGGGTCCATCTCTCCGCACCCAACAAGGACACCATACATCTCCCCATGCAGCTTTCCTACTCCACTGTGAAATGTATCCAAAATAACTGCACACCTACTGCTTGCCTGCCTCCCCTCTCTGAAGGTTATTTGTCGTCTGAAGGACTCTCCCTGTCAGAGTATGATGAATACCATGTACACAGACAAGAGCAGCGTCAGGTCCAGGATTAGCCGGAAAACTCACTGATCTGTGAATAACCTAAAAAAGAGGAGCTGAAGATTAGCAATGATGCTTTTAGGAATGATCCATCAAACTCAACTACCTCAGTCACTCAAATGAATCATCTCACTTGATTCTTTAACCCAGGCGAAGTACGAGTGACTGCTGCGCTACCTGCAGGTCACAGAGATCATTTTGAGGATGTTTATTAAATCAGTGCTATCAATTTCCTTACTGATCATCTTTTATCTGTCCTGTCCTTGGGGATGAGTCAAGCACACAATGATGTTAAAGGTTGCGGTATTCAACTTATGGCTTTTCCATTCAACCTCCAGAGCTCCGCTGGCAATATTGAATTACAGCCATTGCCATAACGTACAAATTGATACCTGAAATACGCCCCATATTGAGAGGGCCTGTCACTAAAGTTAACTCACTTCTGTTAACAGAGCTACTGTACAAAGTGGAAGAAAAAAATGAGCAAACAATAATCATGTGAACTATTTGCCTTGGGTTTGAACTAATGACAACTTAGGCAGGCCTGTTTACTGTGCATGAGGAAGCACACATTCAGGAAGTAAATTGGATCAAAGTACAAGCAGCTGCTTAAGTACTTACTCGCTTCGATAAGCAGAGTGAAATCACCATCATTGTTGCATTAGACTGACTTGCTTCAGTCACCGCCAGGAAAGCAGACAGGAAGAGGAGAGGGGAGCTGATAGTGTACCAGCTCCATGTGTCATGAAGGAGCCGCTGGCTAACAGCCAGCCTGAAAGAGAACAATTGAACATCACTGTTGAGTCTTTTTGTGTTGGAAACACAATCACCTTGTTAGAGAACAGAATGCATTGTACAACAGGTACAAACACATCCTCTGGAATAATAGTCTAGCACATGGAATTTAACCAAATTAGTTCACAAATTTCAACACATATTTATGAGTAAGGTTTAGTTTTTTTCCTTTTGGCTGTAATATTATTTCATAAAAAAAGTAGACTACCACAAAAGTCAACAGAATACAGATTTAAAACATGGAATAAGCGTGTCAGTTATAAGCAAACAACAACATAGATATGAGGTCCTTTCAATATCTTCCTTTTAGGGGTCAAGGCAGAGAGTGAAAACAAAAATTCTCTGATCCAAAGGATCCAAAATGACATCATCTTAAGTTTCCACTGAACTCTGAAGACCTTTCCTCTCCAGCAATGAGGACACAAGGAAAGTTCAAGGATTGAGCAAGTCAGTTGGACTAACATGCCATGGAACAGGAAATAGCCATTCATTGATTTTGTGTGTGTCCAGAAAGATCAATTTTATTCTTCCTTTGTTTTCAGACTACAATGCACTAAAGCTCCTGCAGCAGCAGGATGTGTTTCGTACAAGCGCGGCCCAAATGAAGCTATAAATCAAGTGTTGGAGCAGAAACACATAATGTCATCCCCCATAGACCACGTACTGTACAGTACCGCACCTCAAACTCCTCCATTCTGCTTTCTTTCTGTCTGTACAAACAGCCTTACACTGTCAGACAGTCTAATTAATATGATTGTCAAAATATCAAAACAAGAACTTGAAAACTGCTCATAAAAGGTAGCACAGCGCAGATTTATTTTATTTGATATGGTGTGTTGTTATTCTAAACTCTTCATGAAGAGGTTAGTCATGGTTAGATTATATTGTATTACATTTTCTCCTTTATGACTGTTATCTGGTTTAACATCATTGTGTTGTTATGCAGTTTGCTGATTAAGTGTGTGTGTGTGTGTGTGCGTGTGCACGCGCTCATATGCGTGTGTGCATAAACTGACACTTCTTTAATTGTATTGCACTTGTGCTATCTGGTGCTGGAGTTAACTCGTAAAAGTGAAGTCTCAAGCAGATTCCCAGCGTCTGCCTATTTAAGATTCATAGAAAAGACCATCCACCCCAATCAATATCTACTTGAGATTTAAGTTGCATTATGTGTCCCCTTCACAGGCATGATTTAAAACATCAGCACAAAGTATTCTTAATTTTATTGCCTGCCGTAAATTAAAATTAATGATGCTGACATCCACAATTAACAATGAAAAATGCAGATTCTTATAATTACTTTACAGTAATATTGTTTTCAGCCCAGGCTCAAGGTGCTCCTCATATGCTCCTCAACATTCAGTAAAACACAAAAAGACAGCTTCATTACATTTTATTTGCTATAGGAAACAAAAAAAAGGTCTAACAAAAATCCACAGCTCATTTGGGAATATCTCGCCATGCATAATTAAGCAAATTTGATTGGAATTAAGCATGACTTCTTTTGGTTGGGTTTTAATGAATGCAAATCAGGCATCTACATCCCTAAGATTAATTTCAGCCAATTAAAAAACAAAGCTTGTTGGAAAGTGTAAAAGTGTTCAAAGCAGGGCAGCAAAGCAGTTTCTCTCTCCCTCTCCCATTCCCTCTCTCTCTTCATCTCATCTTCATAACTTGTACTCAGGAGAATCCCCCCCTCAACTTTGATCATTAGCATGAAGTTACAGGCAAACAGCATGAATTCAAATGTGGCAGAAATGCACTGCCAAGATCCTTATGCCTTTTTTAATCTCAAAGCTGCACTCCTTAATAGTTTCTTTACACAATTATTGTTTGAGTACTTCTGTTTTAACACTGACAGGACAGGTTAGAATATGCATTTGTCAGAAAGTACACAAAAACATAAATCAGAATGTACTCAAATATTGATACAATGTGCTAATTTCTTGCTTGTGATGCAAAGGCAAACTTTAGAGCGTTAAAAATGTCATTGTTCTGGGTTTTGACAGGACAAAATATGACAATTATTCTGTATTAGTTTGCCCACAATAATGTTGGCACAACCTGAAATCAACCTTTATCAGTGTTCAAGAGCATTCAATCCATCTGACTTAAGCACTTAGGAGATCTCATCGTGGTATTTTCCATGTGAAGGCACCATTGCACACTAGACCAGTGACAAATAACGCAGCTCACACCAATAACAAATGTCAGTGTCAGGCAGTGTCTATGGCTTATGTAGGTGTTAGTCTCATTATGACAGCCTTACATTACCCTCCATCTTAAATGTTATGCTGCTTTTGCACATATCAATGCAGTGCACAACAGCACAGAGTAAATCCTGATTATTTGGAGAGTCAGACGTAAACGCTAATGATTGTGGGCAAGCAGGCACGTTCGGGCTAATGCTAATCTGCCTGCACATTGCTCGGAGAACGCCGTGTACATTGATTTGATCTCTCACATCAAAAGACAAACAGTGGTGCAAGTCAGCACATCCCCAGTCAATGTCATTCCTTGAAGTGATTCCCCCACACATGCATCTTCTTGGGACTGGGGAGGGAGGGAGGGAATAGAGAATCAGGCAAGCAGATCTATTGGCATTTCTTTAAAGGAGATTCATGGTGGGAGGACAGAGGAAAAGTGAGGAAAAGTGGTTCCCCATTCACCTGCTAGCCAGAGCCAGTTCTGAGAGGCTTGCTGTGTTTAGATTGCATTAATCCCTCTGTCTCTACCTGTTACAGAGCTTTCATTAATGTTGTCTTTTAACATCAAGTCTCCTGCAGAGTGGGGAATAAGTGGAGAGTTCTCAGAACTCTGCAGAAAGTTCAAAGCGCCACAAGAAACCCTTTATGTGTTCCCTTAATCATTCAAAAACCCATCCTAGTATGCCACTTGCGTAGCTCCTCCATATGACGAGAAGAATTAATATTTGGCCTCTGATGCATTCTTTTTGAAAGAATAAAGGAATGTGAAGGAAAAGCATTATCTATTCAAGGAGCGCAGGGAATACTCAGACTGTATTTCAGTTCTGTTGTAGCTGCTGCGTCTCATTTTGTCTGTCGCAGATCACAGGGCTGCAGACTGGTATGTTTCTGAGGGAGAATGGAGAGTGGGAAATTGTACTGTTTTATAAGAACCCAGTGGGAGAGTTTTGTAGAGGCAAGCATGCCATTGAGTCTATTTGCATCATGCTAGCAGTGAATAGAAATGATAATATTGTGATACTTTGGAATCACTCCCACAAAATTGGTTTATGTGATGACTTTTTTGTGGTGAGAGCCTCTGGCAGAACCACTCATGATATCAGGGAGATAAGTCCACACTGCAGTTTTATATTCATTTATTTTTACCTAAAACATTACAGATCTACACCTTTAGACTGTAACTTATGATCACCACTTCAATATGAAGACTTGTCAAAATATAAGCCCAAATAATTATTATTTTAGTACCGCTCTCTTATCATTTGTTCTATTCCACTTCTTAGTATTTTTGTCTGTTAGTCCTCCCCTATGTTAATGTATTAACTCTGATGCCTTAGGCTTTTCATTTCATTCAGTAAAGCTTCATTGCTATAGAGTTGGCCTTATGCTTACTTTATGCACCAAGGACCACACATTCAAGTTCACTAGAGCAGACCTACGCGCCTTTTGAAGCATTTGGACCGCGTTATTATGAAAGTATAGTGTTCGTACATTTGTAACTGCAATTGCAACTCAGCCATCAGTGTAAAATTTGCTATTCTAAGTTTCTTGAATGCAGCGAGACAGAGAGAGGGGGAAAATGTGTGTACCCTTTATTTTCACACATAATAACACAACAGAGATTATTATTCAGGAGGTAAAACCAGTGAAAGGCTATTCAGTGCATTTGTTTCAGACTGTCCTACTAAAAAAACTGAAAACTGGAGTAATTTGCACAAAGCCTTTAAACATTTTGTGCATTCAGTGATGGCTGTTAAAAGCATTTTAATTAATTTTCATTAAATTGCATTGAACTATTTAAAAAGAGGGTACTGTGGAAAAAGTCTGCTAGGTGTAGGGCTAAATTGTATGGAGTGAAGAGATGTTACTGAGAGATGGGAAGCCCAAGGGACAAGCAGGAGGACAATGCTGTCTCTTGGGAGAATTTTATGCTGCTGAAGTGAATTTGAATACATAAAGGAGAACTCGGGCAAGAAGGAAAGGGGGTACAACATTGCCTGTGTTCTCCTGGTCCCTTGTGTGGGAAAAGAGGCAGATTACCCTGCTTTTTTTTTCCCATTCTGGCCCTATTCTCAATTACTAATTTTACATTTTGAGGTCTGCATTGTGCCATGAGTACATTAGCTCAAGAATAGCATATTTTACCTGTCAACAATATTGCTCTTTAACGGTAGTTAATTATTTCTAGTCACAGTATCCATTACCACTTCACAAATCTGTTACACATACATTGCATTGCAGTAAAAGTGTTGCACAGATTTATTGCTTCCACTAAAGAAGTTACATGTTTCCGCCTAGTTAGTTCATTTTCATGCCTCTCTGTCAGCTACGTATCTCAAAACCTCAACAGATTTGTGCAAAATTTGGTAGACAGATGGGCCTTTTGCCAAGGACAGAAGGATTAGATTCTGGTAGGACTTTGGGTCTAGGATTTCCTTATACAGGACTGTCTTATATTAGCTGTACAACTAACAGAGACCTGATCTCAAACCTGAAAGGATTTCTTTACAATGTAATAACATTTTTTCAAATTTTAATGCTAGCATTGGAAGAGTTTTGCACTGTCCATGCGTCTCATAGTTCTACTTGTGTGAACTGAACTGGGATGTTTTCTTCAGGTAAAAAAAAAGTTACACAAACAAACAAAACAAAAAAAGAAAGCAACATATTCGTATCAGCACATTTTCCTGCTCAGGCAGGCAACGCCCTGCACATTCTCCCTTCTTAGTTTTCCTGTTTGGTCTGCCCTCTTTACTTTGTCCCTTATCTAAGCATCATTCATTCCTCCTCTGTGATCCTGCACTTGGCTGTGGTCTGCGTGGCTTGGCACCCTCCCATTCCTGCCCTACCCCACTAAAGACACTGCTCTGCACTGTTCTTTGTCTTCAACTAAAAGCAGAGGGGTTGGGGTGTATGAGGGCATTACTTGTTGATATGCAGCAGCCTCACCTGTTTGCATTACACCTTGGCATAATGTCTTTCTGCATCTTGATCTGCTGCTTTATGCAGTTAAACTAGGACATCAAAAACAGTGGTTAAAAGTTAAGTCCTTGTTGAGCCATAACCAAAGGGATTCCAAGGTAAAGGAGGAATACTTTTCTTTCATGATTATATCATACACTGTGTACAGTCAAAGCATCTCTATGAACAAGTTTCACACTTTGGTTGTGTGATAACATGATAAACAAAATCAAATCTAATACTGTATCAGTAACAAAGATCTTTTCTTTTGTAGAACACATTCTGGTAAATTAAAGGCTTAATGCATCCATTTTGGGGTCCATAACCTGAAAACCTCCGTGAGACATGAAAAGGCATGTAACAGTATTACAGTAAGCATGAACTAGCTTTCAGTTGATGTGTTCTAGGTTCCTGTAGAGGTCACTATTGTGTGGTGCCTCTGTGTCAGATTGGGATAATATCAGCAGCCCTAATGCCTTCCTTTATGAAGTCTGCAGCAAGTACTGTGACATTGAAATAGACTAAGAGAACGTGAGCAAGAAAATAATTACAAAGTTAACTTTGTTTGCAAAGCCATAATGTCTAGAACAAACAACATTGTTTTAAAAGGGAAAGGTTTGTTGATGCTTAATCTGTACAATGATGAACAGTCATTATTTTTTTGTGCCAGAGTGTTAATCATGCTGTACCAGTAGTAAGTTAATTTGGACCAAATAAAGAATCTTATGTACATATGTCTGAAGGCATCTTAGAATTGTAGGATTATTTCCTCTCTGGAAGAAACACATTATGTTAATCACAAAATCCCCGTATTTGTGTATCTGGGAGATGATTGTAGTGAGCAATTATGAGTGGGCTTTAATACCAAGATCACAAATTATACACTATGAATGGGTTCATCCCAAGCATTTGTGCCATTTAACTCCGAAATCCTTGTTTATTAAACTCCAATTGCACATATGAATCAACTCTTTGGCATTAATCATGAAGTACAAGAGCCCAGATGGTACAATCTTAGCCAAGCTTGAATTAATACTAAAGGTTGAATCGCTGCAGCATCAAGATCCTCTCAAGGACCTTTGAAGAATGACATGAATAATCATTGTTGCTGGATGCGTAGTTTATTAAGTCAGCAGAGGATAGTGACCTACTGCAAACTGAGAGATATTATAGCACATAGTGCTGCCCTGCCTAGACTTTTTGATGTATTACAGCTTGGATATTAAAATGAAGAATGACTTCTTGTACTAACTTATAATGTAAAATTTTAGTATCGTATCATGCACCATAATATCAGTATCATATGGTGATCATGATAACTAAACATAAACATGACCCACTGATAATGGTTACACATCACTGATTCCTTCTATTGTTACAGCCTGTTGATGCTGGAGCAGCTTCTATTTAGCTTGTCTCGCATAACAGTAGTCCCTTCGTTTGACATTTGTCTTTTGGTGTTCATGGTAATGACACAATGATCCGATATAATGGATTGGTATCAGTGCTGATACTGACCTTAACTAACTGGGTTTTGGCAAGACAAGAGCGATCCATGTTAAATCGGTTTTTTTTTTTTTCCAATGTCGTTATAAAACTGGAACAGTTAATTTTATAAATCTTTTAAAACCAAATGTAATTCAGATGTGCACAAACTTAACCTATGTCTCCTGAAACAGCTAAGAAAGTGTAGTTACAGCTTCACGTTGCCATACATGCAGAAGAATATTCCCGGTCATTTAGTTCCACACAGTTAGGAATATGTATTTTGAACTGGCTGAATCAGTAACGGGAGATAAAAAGCAGGGCTGGTGGTTCCTTAGTTCATAAAGTAGCACAAGATTGCTTGCACTAATTCATACATCTTGATATGCAGCCACTTAGCGATCAGTGATAATAAGATGACAGATTAATATCTGAAAATACAGTCAGCAAAAGGTCAACCTGACACTATTGATATGTTATTTTCAATCCTGATCACTGTACTATAAAATTTTTTTCAGATATTCATCTGTAGTGTTAACCTGAATAATTCAATGTATCTTATATCAATACAGTATCATTCAATAATAAGAAGAAGAGGAAAGGGAGGAGAAGAAACAGTATTCAACAGAATGGGCTAACAAACAAGCGTCAAATGGCAAAACTGGTGTGTATGCTACTGCAATTAAATTACCCCAGAACATATACAAAACTGTAAGATTATAACGTATTACATTAATATATATCCTGTCACTGTCTTTTGTTCTCTACAAAAACAGTCTTCCTCCACTTTGCTTTGGCCTCACACTTAATGTATTCCAGTTTAGCTGATTTCCTGATTCTAAAGGACATTGCATCTCATTTCTTGTCACTTGTCTCCTAAATTCCTAAAGGTACAATTAGCATTTTGTTTGACGAAATGTTGAAAGGTTCATAGATTGATATTTGCAAAAATGTAGCAGGGTGTTTTTTTTTTTCCAAATGCAAATTCTGACATTTATTAACTTTTATTACAGATACTCTGTTTATGGATTGTAAAACTCTGCATACATTTAATGGGAATAAAGTAAAATTACAATGTTTAAACACAATCAGTGTGGCAAACCAGCAAGTGTGTAATTTAGTGTGGTGTGGCAATGAAATGTTTTACGGGCTTTGATTTATGTCCTGTGCATGGCATTTCTAATGAGAGAGACCAACATTGCAGTGCGCCTGTGTTCCAGGAAACTACATTTACAGCAGATCTTTTTTCTCAAGAGTGTTTTTCCCCTGTGAAATAATGTCAGCACTTTCCCACCTTCAAAGTCCTTTTGTTTCCAGATCTATTAACAATTCTAATTGTACAGGAACACTTGTTAAGTAAGGCTGGTAAATAAAGCAGGAAACGCATTATTTCCTTTTAGTGCAGATTAAAGGTACAGCTATGCTGGGTTGAAACACATTAATGAGGTTTTAAATAAAAATGCTGGCAGGGAATTTACACCGCTGACTGGTTTAACTGCAGTAAGCAGTTGATTTTCCTTGATGTTAAAGGGGAACATTATTTTACCCACTAATGAAAAATACATCTTTCCACCCTCCTATCTGTTAATTAACATGTTTGTGTTAAGGGATTTTCAAAAAGGGATACAATCGCTTTCAATCTGATTAAAGTAAGTGATACATAATAGGGAGGTTGTTTTCCTTGGGTCCTTCTGTTAATTGAATAGCTTTGTATGACTTGGGAATGTTTTTCCTAGTCACAACAGTTTGCCTGGACCTAGCTGCTCGGGATGCCCCTATCTTAATTACGGATCATACTCCAAATGTGGTTCAATTTCCTCAGCAGGACAGTTTCTGTTAACTGCTATTTTTAAGGCCAATAACAATGTCAAAGCTAGGGATGATTAAAGCAATTAAAGTTTCCCTTTGTTTTCTAAGCACAGTGAGATAGGCCTTGACTGTTTGTACAGCATTTATTAAACATTTACTAAATGGAATTGAATCTGTCATCGATGAAGTTTTCTGAGACAATTACCTTTTAGCATGGCAAACACGGTTTCACTCAGCTAACGTCTCACAGCTTATGGCTGTGATTAGCCATTTGATTTCATCAAGCCAAACTAAAATCCTCCAGCAGAGAGAGGAAGAGAGAGAGAAAGAGAGAGAGGGGTGGGGGGGTGGCAGTGGCAGTGGGGGGTTGAGGGGTTTACATATAATTTTACCATCGGAATTTCTCAATTAGCATACCACATTTTCTCCATTAGATAAACTGCCTTTAGAGAGCTGGCTGGTTTAATCTGTTTAATGTCCGTGTAAACTATAATCTCCTGATTCTAAAAAGAAATCCCTTAAGGACATCATTCGCATACACTCTTCATAAGACAGTTTTTGAAAGACATGATCGAGTGCAGCTTTTAAAGAGGGACTGAACGGTGATGGGTTGTTATGCCTATCATGCCTTTCTTTTCTGTGGCGCGTGGATTGTGCAAGTTGTGGTTTCAATTGCTTGAGTTTAGCTAATCATTAGTAATTACGCTTTTACAAGCTTGTCCTTGCTTGACTAGAACATACAGTATAGCTGCATTGTAGATTGTTCCAATAGTATACAGGTTTATGAGGGTACTCAGTCTTCCGCTTAGTAATTCTACGAGTGTCGTGGCAAGAGCCTGTTGTCTCTGAAGTCATATGTTACATTAAGTCACTCCTCTTGAAAGATGGCACTAGCCGTTCTCTGAAAGATAATTTGGAAGAGATATCACCACGTGACATGATAGGCTACATGAATCAAACTTTGATCTCAGATTGAATCAGAAGTGTATCAGACTGTGTGTACATGTACGTCACTGCCAATCATAGCAGCGTTGGGCTGTTAGTGTATATGGATAAAGAAATCAGGATTTGCTGTTATCCTATTGAACGATGAGCAGAGAGAAATCAGAGTGTTTACATGCATATCATTGCTTTCCATCATACACTGCAGGCTGTATAAATTAGGGCCTGCAAACACAGCCTCATTCTCCTTGCATCACGCCAAGAGTCACTCCATTGATTACCCTTCCCCGCTCCCAGGAAATGGCTCATGCATCTCGTGTACATTATAACAAATGTTCTCTTTGCATTACAATTGAATTGTGATTGTTATGTTCAATCAATGGGGAAAGGTCACGGGATCGCTCCTGCCAGCGCTTTAATGGAGAAGTCGATGAGGATTCATTTTAATCACTGCGGCTGTGGCAGAATGAGCACAACACTGAGAGACTGTCAATGGCCCGGTAATTACCGCTGTTTATACAGGTTTCTGCTTTAGCAATTTAGATATCCACAAATCTCTCTGTTTCTTGCACCCCAGTTTTATTGGAAGCTGCGTGGCAGCAAATGAAGTACTGTAGGATGTGGGCCGTGACTACTCTAATTGTGTGACTATCGGGGGCTGGCTCTTTGAAAATGAAGTGAGCTCCATTTGCTCCTCTTTTGAGCAGTTACATTACCAGAAAGCTGTTATTTTACATACTTTGTGTGAAGGAGCATTCTATTAGCTCAGCTGAATCCAAGTCCTGCCTGTAACAGTTGTATCGAGAGGCGGAAGATTGTGTATGTACATCACCCATATTTACAGTGTACGTCTGTTTAGGTTAACTCTACTGTAATTGTGCAAATAGCTACTGGTACTAAATTATCTTATTCTGTAATGTTATTGCTCTTGAAGAAGTTGTGTTTGCACACATGTAAGTTGGGAACCTCAAAGATACAGATTACGTAGACTTCTTATGCCCAGAATTCTTGCTGAATGTGGATCCTGTCTTCCTTTTCTGACTTTTCTAACTTTATTTTCTGTTTTCTTTGTTGTATGCTTCTCTTTGGTTACTTTGGTCAACGTGTAATGTTTTCAATATGCCTTACACATAAGGTGACTTGACTTTAACTTAACATAAAAGTTACACCAAAGTTACCATAAAACTATATGGTTATATAAATATAATTGTATAAGCAACAATTGTGTGAAATGTAGTTTTATGTAGACTAGGGCCACAACTAATGATTATTTTCATTATCGATTAATTATTTTCTCTATTAATTGTTTGGTCTATAAAATACACATCATAAGTTCAGCAAGTTCAGGTTGGTGTTTTCAAATGCCTTGTGTTGTTCGAACAACAGTCCAAAACCATAAGCATAAAAATGATTTAAATAATGAATCAATAATCAAAATAGTTGCAGATTACTTTTCTTTCAACCAATTGTTTTAGCTCTAATATAGACACATTTTAGACTGTGACTGAAAAGTTAGTGGTTCTGGTCAGAAGAATACAGAAACGGTCACTAAACACTCAATAGGTTAGCATTATGAGAGAAGTCCTATACTGTTATTTATAACTAGAAAGCAATTGATATGTGTCCTCTCTGACATCTCCCCTTCACCCCAAGTGACATGTTTGTGTTGGACGGTGTCTAAGGATAGATGGGGTCAAGGCAGTGTAACCTTGGAGAAACAAATATTCATGATCAATAAGTGCTTTATTCCAAGCATCTAAATGATTCTTATGTCTGAAGCTGCTTCTCTCCTCCTTACTCGCCCATGCGGAAAAGCAGCTGGAAGATTTATGCAGACTAGGTAAAAGGACATTTTAAAACACTACACAGTATCACTGCTTTTAAATGTCATGTAATCATAGGTTAGGGGAGAGTGCTGGGCACAGAGAGCTAAGCGATGTTACAGATAATGAATTGCCTCTGAAATATAATACATCGTGAGTATGATTCTTTGTTCCAAGCTCTGTACACCAACTCTGTTCAATTAAAGTTATTTATCTCTCTTGTTTTTTAAGTTCATCAATTATATTGTGATACACTTAATGTCCATAAGAGGATGATGTATGATTGGTCTAATTATTTCTTATTCACCATGCTTTCTAAAGCATATCAATTTTGTTAATACCATGTAATTAAAACACGTCAGTGCGCTACAAGTTGCTGGCTGTATTAATGACTATGAAAATTATTTTAATTAAATAGCCAATTATAGAAAAATCCTAACCATGAGAATTGACATTTAAATGAATTCAATTTAAATTGCTTTTCAACATTGTTTTATCAAAGCTTTATGGGGTGAATAAATTATTACATCAAACAATATACTGTGTCATTGATCATACACAAGTCTTGTCCCATATCCATACATTTTGAAACACTTTTCTGATGCCATACATCATACTGGGTGATTACATTTTGACATAGTCATTTGTTTACCGCAATCTTATCCATGTACTGTACTTCTGTGTACTTTTAGGAAAACTCTGTTAACTGTTTATGTTACTTAGTTGACCAAGTATTCAGTCACGCTGGAAACTTCATTCACGGTACTAATTTCCAACTATTTTTGCAAGGACAATCTGAAACTGCCATAACTTAGCTCCACTGTGCCTGAAGAAAAAATATGACACACTTTTGTGACAAGTAAACAGTTTTCTTAGTAAGTTGTTTCCTTTCAAGATAGGTTCCCATGCATGATTTTTACATGCAGTAATGATTTTGCGTTTGTGCTGAATTAGTATTGTGTTGTAATGCACAGCACCAGTAAACAGACTTTATTTTTGTGTTGCGCTGTGTTTTCATAACTGGGGTCAGACACATGCAGCCCACCCAGTCTGTTGAAAGGCCTTTGTATCTAAAACATCATACATATCCTGTGGTGCCTTTTAATACCTATTAGGCTATTCAGGCTCATATATTTTCCTTTTTTTCCTGCATAATGTTAATGAAAGTCATTTTTCAGACATTACAAGCACAATGATTTGCCGTTAACCCATGCAAACCATGGAAATAGTGGGCAAACTGTTGTGACATTCATTGTATATAATGAAATCTTAATATGGTGCATATTTAAGTGAAAGGTTAGCAACATAAAGGGCAAATGGATTGCCTGGCAATGAATTTTAAGCAGCTATTGATTTTACACTACAAGCTACCTCTTTTCCTGAATGATAATTTTAAAATGGCACACAAAGCTAATCTGACACAACAGGACAACAGGAATACACAGAATATTAAGGCAAATGCAGACTGCGATAAACAACACTCGTCTTTATGTGCACCACACTCATTCCACCTAATGGGAATACTTGGTAAATGCTGATGTACTCTCAAAAATTCAGCTAATACAAACTCATAACGGCAAATGGACAATTTTGATAAAAACTGTGCAAAGCAAAAGTAAATCTAAGAAAGCTGTGACTTACACTTTTATGTGTCTCAACACTGGTTATTTGGAAATCTAATCTAACCTAATGAACGCTATGAAATTGGGGAATGGAAGGTAAAAACCCTTACAGTTGTGCTGACTGAAAACAACTTTTAATCATCACTTTCATTTCTGCAAAACTTCAAACATTTGCTTCCTGCAACTCAGAGATTTATACGTCCACTTGTGGTTTCCTGCCACTGTCTAAAATATCTAAGTCCTCATTTTAATAGGGTGTGATCTATTAATGAATTGTCTAAATTAGGGTAATCCAGCTGCATGTTTACATAGTTTTACTGATTGATTTGGTAAGAAAGGCACTGTAATTCATGTTGTGCCACAGTGGTTGAACACATGTGTAAACTGTATGAGCTCTTACTGCACATGGACTTGACTCCACCCCATAATACAGTGCTGCATTTCCTCCCTCTCTGCCTTTATCCTTTTTTTCCTGTACTGTCTGAGATGGAGATTGAGAGAAACTTTGAAAGTTCGTGTTCTAGCTGGGTAAAGCTTGGTTCAGTACTCGGCATCATAAAATAGTACAACTGAACAAGCTGGTGTTCTGTCTGGAGGTGGTGCAATATGTGTACAGTGGCCAAAGTTGACACTACATCACTGTGCAAGACACACACAAAGTAACAGTTAACATTTTTATGGTCAGTGTTCAAATGTTCATTGTTTTTAGGTTTTAATTTAGTATTTGCCAGTTTTCTCACCCTCAAATTCTTCAATGTAATGGACTCTGGCAATATGAAGGTTCTGGTTTCTCTCAGGTAGTGCCTCTTTATCTACAAATTTGAGATCATTGACAGTTTTAGCACTGTTGCCAAAGGACACATTGTTTGGCATGTTCACCTGCTCACCTGTAATTCTTCTTACATAATAAAGTAATTATGGGTATTGAACTTGGAAATGAACTGAAATGGACAGTAAGGGGAAAACAACTACTGACAAGTACTGCACATTTAGGACGAACTTCTACAACACATTCTGTTGGAGATTAGTGACTACAGTCAAACTTTAATCAGTAACGGTGCTTTTACATATGCAGTATACACTAAATAGTGGTTTTAGTTTGCATGTAAAACTTCCATCTTCCAAACTTCCAAACAACCATAGTCTCATGGTGTGTCATGCTGCCACTTCATACAAAAAGCTATGGCCACGTTGGCTGTGTAAATACAATAATCAGAGAGGACTAATTAAATGAGACATATTTTCCTTTCTCCACAGATATGGTGTACCCTAAGCAGTGACTCATACTGGCATGCTCAGTCAGAAAATGTGACATCAGAATTAAAGTTAAAAAAAGCATTGCAGTATTATGCATGGATGAAAGAAGAATTACAAGTTTGCACAATGCTTTTAAACAGTTGCAGGATGTAAGCAAACAAAAGTTTTTCACTAATATCACTGAGGTGCAGCGGGCTTGCATACTGCTGGATAGCAGGTGTAACCTGTGTGCCTGTTAAAGTGTAGTTAAAACCAGAAATAACTGTTCACTGAAATTTCAGATATACCTTGTGAGTGGTTGTGTAACCCTTTTTACCACAAAAATCATGCAAATTTTTACACAATTATGATCTGATATAACCGGATCTCTCTTGTGTGGAATAAACATTTTAACAGACCTGAAGCATTTCAGTGGTAGCTCAAGCCCAGTTATCTGTTCTTCAAAGGCTTCCACTGTCCCTTAGCTCCTCCCTCTCTGTACCGTGTGACAACAACAACTCATCCACAGAGCGGAGCTGCACTTTTCAGCTCATTTTCCTCCTGTCATTCCTCCTCCTATCTTTGATCATTGTCCCACCGCTCAGCCCCCCCAAAACCCTCACTCAGCACGCCTTTTTCGGCAGCTCTTTTTACTTCCCAACTTATCTGAGGAGCTAAACTCTCGTGGATTCTTTCATTTAGGGGTGTCTCGGCTGGGTTTTATACTTTGAACTTCGGCTACTCTCTTCCCCTCCTGTAGGTGACCATGGCCGTACCGGCTGCTCTGATCCCACCAACTCCTCTGGTCCCACCGCCTCCGATCTCGACTCCCTCCGCAACGACGTCCCCACCGTCGACAACTTCATCACCATCTCCATCCCTGGCCCCCCCATCCGGACCCGGACAGAACCTGTTCAGATCAGAGCTCCTCGCCACCGGTAGCCCGGGCATCCCGAACGCGGCTCTACCCCCCGGCAAACCCGTGTACTCGACCCCGTCGCCTGTTGAAAACATACCGCAAAACAATGAGTGCAAGATGGTCGAGTTGCGCGGTGCCAAAGTGGCCTCTTTCACCGTGGACGGCTGCGAGCTCATCTGCCTTCCTCAGGCTTTCGACCTGTTCCTGAAGCACCTGGTCGGCGGACTGCACACGGTCTACACCAAGCTGAAGCGGCTGGAGATCACGCCGGTGGTGTGCAATGTGGAGCAGGTCCGCATCCTCAGAGGGCTCGGCGCCATCCAACCCGGGGTGAACCGCTGTAAACTCATCTCCAGAAAAGACTTCGAGACTCTGTACAACGATTGCACCAATGCGAGGTTAGTGGGCAGCTCTGGACGGCATTTTGGTTTAAATGTGTTTGCGGACAGCCGTGCGTAAAGGCGCGGGAGCAAGGAGGGAGACATTTTTTCTTTATATAACAAGTGGTTCAAGCGATGTGATATTATCAGCCCAGTTTAATAATCGGTTGTTATAGTGTGTGTGTAAGTGTGTGAATATGCGTGAGCGTGGGGTTCAAACTCCATCCAAACATCCGAGCAATGTGCTCGTAGTTGTGTGTTGGACGGGAAGAGGCCAGCGCACAACATAAGGGAAAAAGTTTAGTGAAAGTTTTTAACACGTGCAGGGCAAAGATGTGCCATGATGGATAGCCTGTCTACCTCAGAACAAATGAATCGATAATGTAGACTACACCTCGGCTGAGTTTCACAATGCAGTTGAATAAACTTAAGGTGTAACTGCAAAAACAATTTCAGAAACAAGAGCCCAGTCATCTTTTATGAGGCTTACTTTACTGTAATTCCTCTTAATTTAAGGAAGCGTTTGGCTCAATATAATTTTAAATTACTCTGGAATAAAACAAGGTTATACCTTATTATGTGCCCTTGCCACAGGGGCAATAGAATTTCAATCATGATAACTTTGATTTTCAAAAAGTAAACAAAACAAACCCAGATTATCATAATTAGATGACATGGACAATTTTTTTGTAGTAATTGTTTTCTTAGTATTGACAGCCAGTACATTTCTTAAGAATGTTACAGTACACTCACGGCTGAAAAAGAGTGTATGAAGCCAGTTTTTTCACAGTGTAAATGCTACTGATAATTGTCACACACACACACACACACACACACACACACACACACACACACATAATATGAGAGTATGCCTTAATCAAACATCCTTGGTTTCTATTAAACAAGGAAATCAATATACAGTGAGTGAGGTAAACAACTACACATGTGAAAATTAATGCATTAACTCATATTACCGAATCAAATATTTTGAGCTTTATATGTTTTAATATGGAGTGATTTAAGTGGGGATCAATATTTGATTAAAAGCCATTTTTGCTGTCCTGTTGCTCCTAGCTTTGATGTATCGCTCAGTCTCACAGGATGGTTCAGCCTGGTCAAATTTACCATCTTACCTGTCACTATGATTGATTCCATATTGATCTCCTACCCAGAAATGAGCTGGAAATGCAAATATGATGGAAAGGCTCACATCAGTGGGGAATAGCAATAAACACTTTGAGCCACTTGGTTATCTCAGCTTAAAAGCATACAGCCTTTTGGAAAATTATAGTGTGAGGTTAAACTTAATTCTGAGTTTTAGACAGATGCATGTTTAATATCACAAGCACACGTGAAAAAACAGGCAAAGAAACACCACACATATAGAAGTTGCTGTGCAAACAGACAATTTTTATGTACCATTTTTGTACCATTAAAAAGATCCATATGTATGATGAGGATGAATACATTTTGAGCCTCAGAGCATATGTCTGCAAAGTGCACTATTAGACCTGGTCAGAAAAAGCAAAAAACGAATAACTTGCACAGCATTTTGAGGAAGACTTTGAGAGGGATATTATTACAATGAAACATTTTTCATTCTAAAACTTTTTTGTCTTGTAGTTAATTTATTTCACTCTTTAATAGCCTATAGTAAACACAGTTCCTCTTCTCTTTATGCTGGTTCAAAACAGTCATCCTCATACATCTACATACAATATTTGGAGCTCGTAAATGTGCTGCAGCTCCATATTCCAGTAGCAATCGTCTCAACAACTCACCTGTGCACTTTGGTGCTTAAGCATCATTTACATAAAGCATCAAGGGAGCAGAATCCCCCCCCTCTGTAGAGAAAGACATACCGTGCGGTGATCCTCCGCTCAAGCCTAGCGTGGGGCTTCAGGTGACAAAGTATGTGGTTGAACTCTCCGGGTTGTCAATGGGGGGATGGCCAGCGATGGGGTTAAAGGATAATGCAGTGCCTCGCGTCGCTTTAATGACGCTAAAGTGCTGGGCTATTACGGGCACATGGACAGGACTGTAATTGTCTCTGAAAGCAGCCAGGTACTCCCGGTGCTGGGCTGAAATCAATCACTCAGACCCGGCCTGCCCGCCTGCCTGCCCCATTTGGAGAATTACATCATGGAACAGTGAGGCATCCGCTGGATAAAAGGCTTCTGTTACTTAGAAAGAGTTGATTTTATTTGCAGGGATGTGTGCTTTACACCGTCTGTCATTGAATTGCTGCTGACAAAATGATCAGTCTGAGTAAACAGGACACAGGTTGCCCTGTAGGTGAAACGAGTTCCCTCTCCAAAGTCGATGTTCCGTTTTGCACCGACTTACTGTCAGTTAGAGTTCACCGGTTAACCTGCTCAGGTTACACAACAACAGCCTGCTGCCTCAGATAGTTTAGCTTTTCATCTTGCCCTATTACTACTATGTCACTACTCTTTTTATACAGTGGCAGAGGGGTAACAATGAAGTGAATAATACTCCTGTACAATGGGTCTTACTATTTCACATGCTGTTTTTTCCCTCCCACAGCCTATTGTGTTAAAACAACACTACTCTCATTTTGCACACAGTGTGAATGTGAATAGCATCACAGAGCACCGCTGCATCCCGCTGCTTTAGTTTTGATGTGGACACAAACAAGCTCCAACCAAATTGTTCCCTACTATGCTTACTTTAGCATAACACTTTTTGAACACATTAAATGGAAAACAGTGTTGTTCAGAAACATAGTGTAGTGGGTTTTTTTTTTATGATGGGTTCAGATATTATAATTTATAATGTAAAATAGCTTTTACATACTTTTACAGTGAGTGTTTGAACTATGGGTACTTTGCCTAATAAGCGACACAGTGTTTTAGTAATTATTGTTCATCTTTAAAGATACTAGGAATATAGTCATTCTCGACCCCTTCATTTTCTTAAGGACTCTCGTGCCAGATTAGCAGTGTTCACTCTCGCTCCCAGACTGATCCAGGTTCAGTAATCTCCCCTACATTATGACTCTGGCCCTCCAGGAGCCCTCCAGGAGCCCCTCTGTTCCAGCTACTTGTTTTCCTTTTCATTTTCCCTGTGGTGGGATGGAAAAGGTTCTTATTGCTGTGTGACACTTGAACTCGCTGAAAGGTTATTATAACACGGTGGGCGGTGCAGAGATATCGCATATCTCTCATTGGTCTGCTTTGTGAAGGCAGGTTGTCCGATGCTGGGGTGCAGAAATGCAGCAGTTAATTGACAATCATTGTCTACCCTTGAAGGTTAACCACACGCCCCAGACAATGTCCCACCACTGGGAATGGGACGGCTTTTCACTTACATGCCCTTCTTAAATAGATTTTCCCCGGCTCGTTTCAGTCAGACAGATCTTACTCTGAAATGTTACGAGTGACAGGTCACAGTGGAACGACTTTTTCTTTAACAGATATATTTAATTGATACAGATATGACAGAGAGTGTTATGAGAGCTATCACCTCTCTTGTTCCTATTTCAAGAGTGTTTATGCCTAAACACACATATTTGCAAATGACGGTAATTGTTTTGTTTAGCGCTCAGTGTGAGCTGCCACTGAGGGTGCCAGCTTGTCTCTCTCCCTCCTCTCCTCTGCTGAGCTCTCTTATAATATATTTGTTTTCTACAAGGCACGGATGTGTTTACAGGTACTCAGGGGAGATTTCTGGATTCCATTCAAATCATTCCCAGTCAGAGTGGGTGCTAAGATACCCGTCACCCAGCAACCACATCCAAGAGGGAGCTTGGGCGATAATAACTTCAAAAACAGAGTGACAGATGCCTGATTAGAGAGAGGGAGAGAGAGAGAGAAAGAAAGAGAGAGAGAGAGAATGGTATACAAAGCTGTTTAAAATCCAAATCTATTCAAGTACTTTCTTGAAGTCAAATTGGCCCTCATATTGTGTGTTTCTTTATTGAAGGAAAAAAAAGCATTTCATTTTTTTTAGTTTTTTTTTTACGTTTTTAATCCTTCAGTGGGGCTCTGCTAAATTTGATTAGGTACAGTACATGTGCTCAAGTCAACTGTGCAGTTGGCAGATGGCGGCAAGGTGTTTTTTGCAAACAAATAGTCTCCTTGAAAATCAGAATTGCTTTATTGACTTGACATTCATTCAGCTGGAACAAGTGCAAATTAAAACATTTTTTTTAAATCCACAGACTAGCTCAGTTGACAAAAGTAACATTCATTTTCTTCATTTATTTTAAGATAAGTTGTTGTAGCTTACAATGAAACTGAGCCAAGACTGTCGAAACCACAGATTTCACTTATTAAAGAGGCTTTGTTTGACACTGTCTAATGTCATTTGTGGATTTAGAGGCTATTTGCATGGCAAAGAGGCCTGTATTGTTAATTTGCCTGTTGGATGCATTAGTCGTCCAAGCTCCTATCTTATTTGCATGCCTTTACTGGATCGGCGACAGCAATTGAATTACCAATTAATTCTTCTACCAAATGAAATGGTTTCAAATCCCTATATCAAGATCAGGTCTTTCCACGTTGACCAGTATATTAAAATGACCTATTTTTACTATGTTCACCAACCATAAAGGCGTATTAGCTTTGACTTTTATAGACAACAGACTTTAGCTGTTTAAAATCTATCTGTCAATATGACTTATCTAGCATATTAAACTAGATTTGTTAACAGTGATTTTACCTGATGATTTTACACTTGAGACTGATTGCCTGACAGACCAGCAATAGATCTTGGGTCACTGTGATTTCCGTTCTCCTCTTTCCCTAGTCAGAGCTCCCTTGCTTGTCTTTACTCACGGGCTCCTTCGTATTACAGCACATTTAGGGAGCATGGCGGAAGTCACTGACGCTCGTACCAGGATGTTAAATGCTACTGACAGAAGTTAGAGGGAGCAGATGAGATTTCCTGATTGGAGAAGGAATGCAGGCCCTTGCCTGGCTCTGTCTAATATGGTCACATAGAGAAATTGATTTTCCTCAGAAATTAATTAATTTTTCATATAGCCCAAAGCTGGAGTTTAAAAAAGAGTGCACACTTGCTGGTTTCCTATTTTCCCCCTTTTTTAAAGAATTATTGCCTAATCATATTAATACTTTTGCCCCAAGGATGAAAAGATAATTGTACAAATGCATTTGGAAATATGTATCACTGAGTATTTATGATTAAATTATGCAAATAACTCCGCTCCCATCCTTCGTGGGCCCAGATTGTCTAATTAGGATTGATATGGCGAATAGATGTTGGGGAATCTGAATACAAGCATGTCCAAAGAGCAGAAAATTGGAAATGACAAGGCTGGAATCCTTAAAAAGTGTGTAGGTTTTTTTCCCCCCTCTTTGTCTAATTCAGCGTAACTGTATCAGGAGTTAATTTTCCCCAGCTTCATTTCTCGTCTGAGCTGACAGGAAAAGGAATCCATCAGGGAAGCAATCTCAGATGGGATTCCACAAATTTCCTCCACTTGTTTTTTCTCCCCCTCTTCATTTTCGTGGAGGCTATCAGGGATGAATCTTTTCCTGAGTAAACATGCAGATGTTATTCCTCCAGTGTCAATGTTTTTGGAGCTCTCTACTCAATATAAAGGACCCCTCCTAATAATTGAAGTATATTAAGAAAGGAATGTCATCCAACAAAAGCCCGTTGTACTTTTGGAATCTCAGTGAAGTAATGCGCATGATATTATGATAGCACAACCTTTTTTCTTATTTTACTGAAAGTTAGGAAACACTGTACTCCGACGCACCTTACTTTCTATAAAGAGACTATTTGTCCAATATCATGCAATTCTCAAATGACATGTTTGTCAAGTTTAATATGACAGTGTTAGAAGTTAGCTATTATGCAATTATGGCAGGTGATTGGAGAGTACATGCATGCAAAGACTAAATTCAGTTAAAAACATTTAAAACCAAAATAATAAAATGTATCAAATTGATTTTCAAAATGTCTTCAATATATTGCAGTATATTTCTAGTTAATAAACCCCACACTAAAAATGTTTAATTTCAAATTCTAGCTGGACCTGCCCAAACACAGACAGACAGACAGACACACTGTACATTGACACTAGTTTGAGCCAGCAGTTGTATGTAATTTAACAACAGCCGTGTTCCTTTCTGGGCTCAGCGGCACATCACAGAGAAGAAATCAGGGAGGAAATGACATCGTTTTCCACTCTCTCTTCTTCTGTTGTTAGCTTCAGATGAACGGCACAGCACAGGAACGGCTCCAGTGCCTCCAACAGTATCTATTAAAGGGCTGATTGTTATCTAATCTTTACCTGGCGCTAGCTGGAAAAGCCCTGAAGCTAATGACACTTGAGACTAGCAGCACATTCTATGGTGGTTCAAAGCATCTGCTCAGTCAATACCTTCTGATGAAAAACTAAGAAAACGGCCCCACAGCTATTTATGTGAAGTCTGAATTCACTTAGACACCAGAAACACTTTATGCAGTCAATTTGTTGCATTGAATTATAACTAACAATGTGCATTAAAATTAGTTCCTGTTGAGCCAGCAGGCTAGACACTAAACTGCTCTCTTGTGTCTGGTTTTGAGCTTTGGAGACACTGGTGTTCGATTCAGGTTTTAGAGTGTCTGTAAAAAACAATTTTAAAGTAAATCAATAGTCTAAATTAAAGTTAAACTAAACCAGCAAACTTTTACAACAATTATGATGACAACAATGCTGATGTCAATGTTAGTGATTTATATTTATTTTTCTCACCAACATGCCTCTTTCCACTTTTACAAATTTTTGTAAGATCAGTGCACTGTAATGTCAATGTGCCACAAATGCTAAATAACCCATTTAGATTGTTCTCTTAATACCTTTATAGGTCATATCTAGATGATGACTGGTTGCAGCAACAGCATTGGACACTGATCAGCAGATTGTTCCAGATCTGTCTTTCAAATGATGAAAAAGATCATCATAACCTTGCTAAATCTGCTCAATCAAAATGCATTAATCATTAAAGTCATTAATCTTAAGGTCACTGTCAGCTGGATATTTCTTAAATTAGAAAATCAAGAAAAAAGTAACAAGTTATAATGTACCCACTGTCAAAAAAAAAAAAAATCAATCTTTTTTATTAGCTTTTTTTAACAAACCCGATCCAGTAAGAAAAAGAATACAAATGTTAAAGATAAAAAGATACTCTGTGCTGTGTATGAATGTATTATTTGTACAGTAGCTGTATTTTTAATACAGAATCATTTCAGTTGTCAGCATTTCAAAGTGGACGAGGCAGCTCGTTCGGTGTATTGTAAAACGATAAGGTCTGCAATTTTGGCTGCTATCCATAGAGATAGCCACACCCAGAGCTGCTTCCTGACGGCATTGCACACCTGTAGAGGTTATGAGCGGGGTATCAATATCACCAGGTCAACACATTTTCATCTAACACTGACATCTCTCTTTGCCTTTCACTCTCTCTATGCTTCTGTCTCTATCCCTCTAAGCCTAGTGAGAATATTGGTGGGAGTCTTTATTGGTTGCAGCGCTTGGGTTTCTGTCCTCGTAGACTCAAATGTCACCGTCTCCCTGATGTTTCTTTAAAATCGCCTGTGCCACCACTTGCTGTGGCGCCCGGCTATTATTACCCTCCTCTTAAAGAGTGACAGTCGGGTCCTCAGAGACGTGACACAAACCTCTGTGGATAGAGCTGAAGTGCTGTGTCAAGCCAATGCTCCCAGCCAACCAGATAGCGCGAAACAGACCACACTGTACACCTGGTATGCTTTGAGGTTAGCAGACAAGTCAGGAGTCAGTCCAGTGCAGTTCAGTTTCATACATTAAAAACATGGCTTCTGCTTGCCTTTACTTAAAGATATAAAAAATATATCATAGACTGCTGACAGATGTAATAAAAACACTCAACAGAAAAATAAAGTTTGCGTGGTAGGAATCAATTTAACTGTGATCTTAAGTCTTCAAGCTCTGTCCATGCTTGTGCTAATGCCTTGAAAGCAATGTTACAGTTACTTGTGTATGTTCCTAATAATTCAACAGTAGTGCAGAGAATGCAGTGAGACATGTTCTCTATGGAAATAAACATGGTTATGATAATAAAGCAGCCCTTGGCTGAAATGGTTTGTCCATGTACATTAACCCTCTGTAACTCTCACGTTAGGAGCTTGTGAGTGTGTCTACTTGTGTGCAAGTGTGTGTGAGATGCTCAGTGAGAGAGAGAGAGAGAGAGAGAGAGAAAGAGAGAGAGAGAGAGAGTGTGCATGTGTGTGTGAGTGAGAGAGAGAGAGACACTCTCGCACAACTTCACATATGAATGGTCTTGTGTGAAAAGGAGGATGAATTGAGTCAAGCTGACATAGCATGCCAATAAGCTTTGTCTCATTTCCAATGCCGTATTCATTTGTGCCACAGAGAGATTTATTGCATGATTGACAATTATGAGAGGGTGACCTAGTTCTTTGTGATGGAACAAAAATGGTTTTCATCAGTTGCTTTTGCTGTCTTTTGCATTGTGTGTGTGTATGTGGTAAAGAATAGGGATAGCCTCCGTGCAATGAAATACTTTTCCCCCCTTCAATTGTTGAAACTCATGCATTTTTCTAGTAATGGCTTCATATATTTTGCATAGAATCACATCATCCACTATGTCTGTTCCACAGCAGAAAAAAATGAATTTCCTACCCCATTAAGCAATGTGAGCTGTCTAAATGGATCACGTTAAAGTGACATTTTTACGAATGCTCTTCAATCTCTAACTTTGGTGAGGAAATAAAAAGAAAAGGAAGTCATTTTGCTGTCTGTGAATATATATATATATATTCAGCACACACTAGGCAATTTCTCTACCACTACTTACTGTAGCCTACTGTATTACTGGCTGTATTATTGTTATTATTGTTGTACCTGATCACCCAAATCACAAATAGACTCATCCTTTTACTGTTGTGACTGTCAGTAAAGGGCTTCATTGGTGCCTTACATTTCCTGATTCCCTTATTCCTTTATGGATCATTCTACCTGTCTATTAGCTGTGTGTTTTCTGTGTGTGTGTGTGTGTGTGTGAGTGTGTGCCCAGTCAAGCTTAGATTACTACGACTGTGAGGAGGAAGTCTCTGCTCCTCCTGGGACTCCTGCTTGACTGGCCCCACAAATGATACAAGCCAGGGTTTAGTTGGGAGTTAATATCCTGCAAAATTGTCCTGCACAGCCTCGGCAGAATGTGGATGATTAAATGACACAAGCATATCAAAAACATTTTTCTCAGACTAGTGGCTGTTAAGTGTTGCGCCGGTGCAGCCCGTCTCCCAAGGTTACCATTAAAAAGAAAGGAATATTCAGTGGGAAGTGGGTGTCATTGAGCTGTGATTGTATGTGTGTGCGTGTGTTTTTGCATGTGTGCACCTGTATGAGCGTGTGCGGGGATGCTTTAGATGTTTTGTGTAATGCCCTGTTTGAAAGGTAATAATATCTCAATAGGATTTCAGGCTCTCATTGAGAGGTTTGGTAGAAGGTTGAGAGGACATATGCTAATTGTGCCTGAGAAGACTTGTCTCTCTCAGAAACACATCCCACTAGAGTTTTCCTTGTACACTGGATGCCAGACTTCCCCTAGTGACAAAAAAAAGGCTTGAGGCTCCAAAGCGATCCATTTTATCCTTTCTTTTTCAAAAGATGCAATGCTTTGTTTTAACCTCTGCAGGAAAGGAGATGAAAGGCAGTGTAATAAAGCCAAAAGGTCTTTCTGTAGTTATCAAATGGCCTTTCACTCCTGACCTTTAAGATGCCACAGTAGGAACTGGAGACAATGCTAGAAATACAGATCGGATTTCGGAGATCAAACACCTCTTTGTATAGTTTACTTGCATGGAGAAGAAAGAACCAACCTTTCACAGCCCATCATTTGAACATAGGAAAAATAAAACTAAAAAATATTTGGAAAAGAATGAACTGCCTTGTCAGCGCCTGCATAGATCAAACACTTAAAAAGTTAAAGTAATGCAGCAGCGGATACATTTAGGTTCAGAGGCATTTCTTTATTTCTTCCTTTATCTGATATGCTCTTGCCACAGCAGTGGGCTTTGTATGAGGGCATTCATTGTCAACTGGGACTTGACTGTTGAATGTATCTGTGTGTGTATGTTTGTATTTGTGTATATGTGCATTAACAGTACTGTTTGCGTTGCTCTTTACATTAGATGTCATTGACCCAATAGAAACCTTTTCACACAGCTGTGTCATTTGCTTTTCCTGTTGTTGCATGTCAGATAGGATAAAATTATTTAATTTGATGCTGTCCACCAGAATGCCTTTCACAATGCATAATTATATAAAACAAATCAAAGAATGGTAAAGCTTTAGATGAAATGGATGTGTGCCTGTAAGATTTCAAGTCAACTGCACTTCTATTTATAGCACTCTATTAATCTTTTCAAGTTTCTGAGCTGAAATCTTAAAGCCACAATTTACACATATAATCATTTTGCATTAATATGGCTGCTGCCACACGATTTATAGTTATAGGTTATTTTTTTGTTTATAGGTTATTCAAAGTGACGAGCTGCTGCATTGTAATGACAGGCCTACAATACCCAGCAGCCCATTTTTTTTCAATCATATCCATAGACGGGCTGACTACAGAGACCGCTAATCATGCTTGTAGATGTAGAGTGTTATCAGGATGCATGATGGCACCCAGCATTCCTGTCATTCTCGACATTCTACCGTGGAGCATGGAGTGTTGGTGCCTGAGGACCCTGAAGAGGCCCAGTCGGGGCCCTGCTGGGCCAGGCCTGTTGACAGTTCCTTGGCACTGTTGTCTCAGCAGGAAGACATCAGTTGAAGCAACAGAGAGGCTGTGGATGAAGGCCGCCTGGTCAGCAGAGAGAATGGAGTTGGAGAAGATTAGGCTTCACCCACGGGTCATTGTGTTCCCAGAGCAGGCCTGAGCCCGTCGGCCTCAGTATTGTTAAAGGGAAAGGTCAGGTCCAACGACCAGGCTAAGCCTATTAAACAGCCCGCACCGCTTCTTCCTGGAAACCTGACTGTGCTTTCTCTTAACTACCGAGTAGGGGAAAAATCAGCTTTGAACAGCTGAGGTCGGCCATATCCTGATGTGAATTGGAGACCACAGCTAATTGAAAAGAATTAGAAGAACTGTATACTCATATGAAAGCATTGCAATCATGCTTCTTTACAACACCAGGCAGCGATTTCATATTCCATGTTTCATCTTTTAAAGTACCGCTAATTGTTTTACAGAGCCCTCAAGTTGGTATGCTGTACAGTATGTGCGCTAGGCTAGCAGAGGTTTGCTCTGACAGATCCTACCAGTGTCGAACAAATCCTCACATTTATATCCTCTCAGTACTAAATGCTTATGTACCGCATTCATAAGGTCGTCTGAGCCCCAACACACTCCCATAAGTCTCCTTTAGCTGTAGTGATGGCTGATGTCAGGGATGTCTGCTGAATGAAAGGAAACACAGGCAGATAGCGTTTGATCCGTGATGGAGATGAGTCCACATAGGAGTAGAGCTAGTGATTAATAATGGTGCATCTGGGTAAAAAGGATGTCATCCCCTGGACGTCTAATGAAAGCTCTTGAACATATCTGGGAGAGGCGATATGTTGACAGTGGATGATGCAAATGAGGCTAAATGTGAGAGGAAACCTGAAATGAATCACCCCGCTGTCTCTGTGGTGTTTGTGTGTGTGTGTGTGTGTGTGTGTGTGTGTGTGTGTGTGTGTGTGTGTGTGTGTGCATGCGCGCGTGTGTGTATGGGCCCCGACTAGCAGCCAGCCGTTTACACCGTACAAAGCTCGGTGTGACACTCTCCCTCCTTTGTCTCAAACTGCTAACTGTATTTAATTTCACATCTTATCGGGCCGGGCTTTGTCTGTCTGTGAGTCTCTGCACAGTGGAGGCGACCCCCGGAGATAAACTCTGTCAGGCTCTGGGGTGATTTATTAAATTCTGATTTCTGTGAAGGACTTTAATGTCGAGGGGGTGGGAAGAGCGGGAGGGTGGACGGGGGTGTTGGCGGGGGGTGGGGGGTGAAAATATGTCGCAGGTGTCTCTGCCAGCCCCGGGCACTGTTCTCTCTCCATTACCAGCATTGTTAGGTATAGAGAGGCAGGAGAAAAGAGAGAAGTAGGAATCTATGCTGAATTTCCTGTCTTTGTTGTGGCAGTGGGCTTGTTTTTTCCCTCTGTTCTAGGCCAGAACAGCGGTGTCAAATCTCACTTGTTTGGACTGGAGATAGAGACTCGAGTGTGGAACGCAGGTTAGTTTCACAGAGGGCTCGACCCAGCTCGGTTTAACGGCTATATTTTAATGCTTCTCCTTCTCTTTCTCATGACACCTGAATGGGGCTGTAACCCTCCATCCAAATCTATTAGCTAAATCCTTTGACCTTATCGGCCTCCTTATTCCCCCTGATATTTGAATAAAGCCTGATGTCAAGACATGTGTGACATTTTCTGACGAGTTCAGCAGATTTTATGGGCAGCTGTTACAGCCTATCTGGACCAAGTGCTTCAATTTAAAGTATTTTCTTGTTAAGCACTCTTCTCAGGTCAATTGTGACTGTGCCAAAGCTTAACATGTTAATTTTAATATCATTTTATTCATCTCAAATGCATCAGCTCCTCCCCCCTTTAAACCTATTTTACATTTCTCTTTCATATCACCTTAATCTAAATTGATGTGTTATCATACATGGATCTCAGAGGAGGGGATCAAATAATGACAGTGACAGTGGTGCATGGTGAACTGTGTTTTTCAACATAATTTGGTCCTCTACATTATAAAATATGCTATAAAGCTAAATCACAAGGTGCTTTTCGTATGACCCTTTCCTTTGTAAGAATTGTTTTTTAAACAGAGAACTAAGCTGTAAAAGTGATTTGTTGCCTCCTCTGATATCTGTGAAGCAGTTTGATCAAAAGGTAATATTGGTGAGGTGCGCTGCTGGTTCTTGTCTCCTACACGTTACTTCCCAAAGGGCTCTTTTCTCTTTGACACCTCCATTCTCTAAAGCGATGAGTGGATGATAAAGAGTTGTGGATTCCATATATTTATTTATTGCTCGTACTGAAGAAGTTAATAGAAGACTGTGGGCTGTGATGCGTGAAGGGCTGCATGGGACAGGACTTCTTGTCTTAGATGCAGAACTATAGAAAGCCAGGCTGAACACATACATCAAACCACACAGATGTGCGTGCACAACTACCCACACACACACTCCGGTGCTCTATATCAAATAGTTTACCCCCTCTCTTTCTTTGTCTTCCCATTTTTCTTTTCAAACCAGGGCATATCCAGCTCTCAGGGTAGCTATTAAATCAAACCTAGAAGATGAGTTTGCAAAGCCAGAAACTCAATCCTACTTGTACTTCTACAAAACTACACATTCAGAGCTCAGCAGCCCCCCAAAAATAGCTCAACAAGATCAGTTTAAATACACTTTCTCTCTTGCAGGAGCAGAGTTTGTTTGACCTAGTATACAAACCCTGGTTAGCAGGTTTGATTGAGCGGAGCCGGGGATCTTAGGGCCGGCTCCTCTGATACCTACGTCTCCCTGTCTCCATTGTTCTCTGCAAGTCAGCATCTTTTGTCTTTGCCACTGATTTGTCTTTTGATCTGTGCGAGTGATTTATCTGCATGGAATCGTTTTCTCTCTGTTCACCCTCAGGAAATTTGGAATGAGGCTGGCCTAACCTTGCCAGGGCCAAACAAAGCCCGAGAGCTGATCTCATGTATTTTGATGCTGTTTGTGAAAACGACACACACACAGCTCAGACTTTGAGAGGGCTGAAAAAAAGAGAGAAAAAAGCGCCCTGATGGTGTCCGTTGTTTTGTGTTTTCCTCCAACAGATGTAAGTACCTCCAGCAAAATTTCCATTTGGAAGTGACATGTTTTTCAAACTCGAAATTATTAAATGGTAGTAAGTGGATTTAAGTGGATACTTCTCATGCAGGCTACTAGACCGCTCCACACAGAGACCCTCTGGGAGTGTAAGCTCTGCTCGCTGTGGCTGAGATCACCAGGTAGGGCTAATGGAACGGGGACCCTGATGTCTTCAGACTGCAACAGTTTTCCCTCTGTTTGCCTGGTTAAAAAACGCCAGAGGTTGGGGGGATTGGAGTTGACAACCCTGAGGGTATTGGAGCTGTTTGCCTTGTGTGCTTTTTTTTTTTTCCACCCGCCCTCATGTGCAGCTGTTATAGCATCCTCCCTCCTCCTACCAGCTGCCAGAGAGAGAGCGAGACACCCATAGAAAGAAAGAGAGAGAAAGGGAAAGAGAGTGTTAGTGAGAGCGAAGGGAAAGAAGGAGGCGGGGGGAGTAAACACAACCACTCAACACCTGCTACCCGGTGAAGAGAAAAGGTGTGTGCAGGGGAGAAGGGAGAGGGGGGAGACAGAGATAGGTGGTTAGGGAAAGGCGACATGAGTACAAAAGCCCGAGAATGTGTTAATGTGGGAGTGAGGATTGTGAAAATACAAAGATTATAGGAGACACAGGTGGGGGGATATGCAGGTAGGCTACAGTATCACACTCTAAACCTTTGCTATTCTAAGTGCTCCCTCATGCGCACAGTCTGGTTATCTTTAGTGGTAATCTTGGAAAAATATAAATAGATATCTTTGTTCCAAAGGCAGGAGTCTCATTGCTCCAGATGTTTACGTGCTTTGATCAACATTGTTTTGGGGTTGAGGCCCAGCTTTGTTTGTCTGAGATCTCCGAGAGAGGAAACTTTTCCTCAGCAACGCTAATTATTTTTCCATCACTCCGCCGTCACCAGTGAGAACCCTTCACGTCCACATCGCCTTCCAGGCAGCAAATAGAGCACGTAACACTAGGAAAGCATAAATCTGCTGCGAGTGTGTTTGCACAATTAATGTTTAGGAGATAGCTTTCTTTCTTCAACAATTTACTCGTGAATTTAACAAATACTATAGTGCGATACCATTCAGACATTAGCGATAAGATCAGCTAGAGAGTTTGTGCATGCAAAGGTATTTGATTCCTGTCCAAAATATGCATATGCATTTAAATCAAATGAAGTAAGCAATCTTTTTAATCAGCCATTTTCTCTGTATCAGAGAAGTGCAGAGTTCCCCCCCTGTTCCGTTTGGGACCGAATTGTCAATTGGCTGACATTATCTAAACAAGAAATATTAAAACTAATTAAAGAAATGTCTCTGTGAAATCTTGATAAGGCTGAGGTTATTTTTTTTTTCTTTCTCTCTCTCTCTCTCTCTCCCCCCGACTGCTGCACTGTGCTCTGTTAGGAGACTTGCCACAGGCTTGTCTGAGCAGAGGAAGTTATGAAACTCCTACTGCCATATCATTTGCACAAGGAAGTTTCAGCCTGTTCCTCTGGCTCTGTTGACTGGAGTCCATAAAACAGCTTTATTAAAAATGACACCATTCCACTCTGTATTTGCTCAGTGGCTGCTCATCTAGATTAGGTCACATGTTGCTGTGTAGTGTGGCCAACAATAGCTGGAGTTTATGACAGATAGCAGCTGTCTGGGCCGACTGTGTTGTGATAACATATTGCATACAGTACATCTCTAAATCTGCTGCCTTCTCATCGAGATAATCTGCTTCTGTTTTCAACAGAAAACTGTCTCAACCACAATTTAAAAGCAAGTCAGCGCTGTTCCAATTTCCTGTAACCAACTGCACACAGTAGTAAATCATGAAGCTGAAGTGACATGGCAAACGCTGTACCAACTCCACAGAATTTGAGGCTAGTTCTGCAGAATTGATGTAACACTGTTACTTTGTATTGCACAAGTTGAATACTTGAGTTAAATACTTCAAGGAGGAAACAGCCCTGTGTTTCTCAACCAGAGCGCCATTTCATCTTGATAAAAGGCTTAAAATCTGTACAATTCAAAGCATATCAAGTGTCTGCATCATACATTTGTGTGCGCTTACAGGAGTGCTTGTGTGTGCATGCCCATGGATGTATAACATAACACCACAGAGGGAACACAGAAAGGGAGGGGTGAGCGTTCAGAATTATGTTATGGCTGCCTCCTGTTTAGCTTTTCCCAGAGCCCCAGGCGACTGGAAGGCATCAAGGACACCTGGGTGCGACTTTATTAAAGTATGAAATGAGAGGTCAGTGACGCGACGGTCCCACACATGACATCCTGCTGCTGGCCCTTTCTTCCCTGCCTCCTCCCCTCGTCTAGGGCTCTGATGACTCCTCTATGAAAGTCTGTTTCATTAATCCCCCTGAGGGACCCCTCAACTGCTCTTTCTGCTGCTGGTACAAATTTAATTCCTGATAGGTATGTTAGATGGAAGCCGTGTCTATCAAGGCTTTTAATTAATGTGGCACTACTCTTGGTGTATCACAGTGTTTATCTGAAATTCATGACCAGGGCGAGGACGGACGGGATTGTTCAAAGATGGCTTGTTTTCCCTTTTTGGTTGAAATGTGAATTTTAATTAGACACGGTTGTTACTCTGAGGGGTTGTAAAAGGGGGCTCTGTGCTTGTTACAAGGAGGCATGTGTGTGCATTGTGTGTGCGCAAGGTAACCGCAAGCTTTATCTATTCACTTACTGTCGCCCCTTTCCAACGTGTTTATTTTTCCTTTATTAATGCTCCAGTATTTTGAAGGAAAACAATGTTGTTAATAGGTTCAGGAAACTACCTACAAAAGTGCATTTGACTAAATTCTTTGGGCTTCACTGTAAATCCAGAGCCTGACAATGGGCTGGCCCGACAGCTGTTTGTATTGGCAGGCTATTTCCAGCCTAATAGCTGTACAGTATCATTGTCAGCCTCTTATCATGGCAGGCACAGCCCTTTCTGACACACTGACACCTCAATGGTGTGTGTGTGTGTGTGTGTCTATCTTTGTGTGTGTTTGTGCACTTGTTTGCATGCATACATCTATGTCTACAAATAATTTTGATGTTTGTGTGCTTTTTTGTTTATGTATATATTTATGTCCACTGTCAAGATCTGTTTGTCTAAGAAAAAGAGAGTGATATTTCTCCCCTCATTAGCAGGCGGAGAAAGTGTCACAGAGAAAGGAGAGATCATGAAAAGCCCATCTCCAGCTCCATCTTCAGTTTCTAATAGCGTGCACCATGCCTTGAGATAGTTCTGATGGAAGATTATCATTTGTGCAGCAGCACACTTCTTAGTACCATCCTTGTCCCTGAGTCTAATACGTGTTGAGGCTAATTTGTATGCTGTCCTTAATGGTTGTGTTTGGGTTAGTTCTGAGTAGCACAAAGCCTTTTAATTGTGAAGTTTAACATTTTGCAATTAAAATCTCCCCTCATTGCTCTGAGGAATGAATGAGCCCTCTTTGATGTGCTTTAATCAGCCGAGATGTATTGTAGTTTAAGAAGCATAAAGATGCCAGATACATTTCTGATTTTAAATTGACACACTCTTCCACCTTTGAAGATGATATAATTTTTTTTTTCTTCCCCCCGCTGGCTTAAAGCAGCGAAAGCTCACTCCCTTGAACCCCACTCTCAGATTCTGGGGCACAGATCTCTATCTCCCATTCTAAAGTGGCCAAACAGGATTAGGAAGAGGAGCGCTTCTATTTCACCAGGACCAAGGGAGCGTACACAATGATTCACCAGAGCTTGACTAAAGATCTTAGATGCACACTGTGACTGTATCAGCTGTTATTTTCTCACCTGTTAGAGGGGCTTTTAGACATGAGCTGTAAGACATGCTGATGTGATCAAAAGAGGATAAAAGCACACTCCAATACAAATTCTTATTTAGATGTTTCGATTTTCTTTCTGTGTTTTTTATTACTAATTTCTGTTGCACCATTAGCAAATGCTGGGGAATGTAGATTATGGTGCCACTCTCCAGAGGTATCCTTGTTTTTGCTGTATTGTTGTTGAACAAAAAACCTCATTAAGATCAGAGGGAAAAAAGAAAAAAAAAAATTCTTATTGGAGAAAAAGAGGTGGCAGTTTGATGAAGGCTGATTGGGAGCATCTGGAGGCTGTTTTCAGAGGACATAGCCCTGAGTGAGCAACCCTGGCATTTAAGTACGGCCCGCTCCTAGAAACAAAAAATCTCCCAGCAAGCAAATTAACGGGAGCAGGGATTTGGTAATAATGGAGGTTCTCGGCTTTTGTTTCACCGTGACAGATGGACAGTGTGTGCTCAAATTGAATTTGGCTTTAATTGCATTGTGGCGTTTATAATTTACCTGCTCCACAGATTTTGTTTACAGGTTTATGGGGTCTTGAAATGCGTGTTTGCTCTCTTTCCCTCTCTTCCACTTTTCTTCTCTTTTCTCTTCCTCGTTCTGTGTGTGCGCGTGCGTGTCTGTGTGTACGTGTCGGCCAGATCCTTTTTCATCCTCCACTACAGCAGGATAAAGGACACTGTAATTCTCTGAGAGTGTGGTGTTCATTACCGTAGCAGTTTGCCCTCCAGGGTGAATGTGTTCAATAAGCGAGATTGTCTTTTTTCCAATATACACTTAAACGGTATAAGATTGCAAATGTAAGCTCCGTAGTGCCCGTCTGCTCCAATGCTCAATGTTCAAATCATTTGGATCACTTGGATAGGTGAACACAATATAATCAAATATCTCTCCTTTTGAATAACTCCTGCACATGCACACAAGGACATGCATGTTAGCAGACAAGAGGGCACAGTGGCACACACAAGCACATTTATATGCACGCAAACAGATCCATTCTGTTGCTTTGTACAAGAGAAAAAGAGCCTACTTGATTTATTTTCTCCTGGGTTCCTGTGTAATTCTCCATATGCGAAGAAGGGCCTTCTCTGTGTCCAGGTAGGCTGGGTGGTTGCTTCTATCCCTTTCATGCAAATAGAGGCAGACACTCTAGAAGTAGAAAAAGCATATTTGTATTTCTCCAGACAAAGATACATGATACAGCTATGCAGAATCTATCCAGTCCGACATGCTGAGCTTGACGAGCTTCTCTTTGCGATGCAGTGATTACTCAAATCTCATTCTGGACACGAATATAAAGCCAGTGCTTTGTCTCATTAATTTGTGCAATATTTTAGCTTTTCTTTTTTTCCTTTGGACAGACCTCCTGCAGCATCTCACAGCGGTGATAAAGATTATATGCTTGTCTCCTGCTCCATCTAGCTCTTCTCTCCTCTCCTTATCCTAGCCTCTGCCACCCTCTAATTGATGCACCCCTGCCAATTTACACTTCAGCCCTGGCTCTGACCCCTATTAACTACCTGGCCTCACTCTCCCAGGGAAAGCACTGTGTTCAGGGAGAATCCTCCCCCCTCCCAATCAACTCCTCTTAAGACTGCCGCTAAACACATTTTCATACTCAGCTAGCGAGAGAACTCCACTTCATGTCCTCGCCAACTTTTATCTGGATGAGTGAAAAGGATAAGCCAAGCTGTGCTGTTTCCCTAAATGCACAGTGTCCCACAACACAGCAGTTTATCATGGGCAAGCCTCACGGTCATTTGACAAAAGGTTATTTATTTATTTATTTTGTTCTGTCCTCAGATTACTGTCTCAGTAACACTGCACCAGCCTCTTGTCATTGTCTGTTTTTCACTTGTCCTAGATCGGGAGTATTTTGAGGAATGTCCGCTCTGTTCTCTGTACCTGTCCCAGAAGTCAGCCCATGTGGGTTGTGAGAAAGAAAAAGAAAGTGGTCTGTGTGCTCGAGCAGCATTCAAGCTGCGTGTCTCTATCAGCTATGGTTTATTTGTGGTGGACTTAGCCTGGCACATCAACTCTGTGTTTCACTTGACCTGATGTTATGTCATCATGAACATTCTCTGGGGGGTCCAGACTCTGTGCTGATTAAAGGACAGCAGATAATCATGTGTGTGTCTATGTTTATATTTAGATGATATGGCCAACTGAAGTGGACAAATTTAGAATAGGAATTGCTGGGATGGGAACACTTCAGAGGGGTTAGTCACGTAGTTACATTTTTGCAGCAGACATGGTATGTGTACAGGGTAATGAAGTAGGGAATCATTCTGTGTTCTCGATTAACAGTAATCACAAAGCAATTGAAGCGTGAAAAATGAATTTGTTTCTTCCAATGCAGAACAGTTTCAGAACACACACAGCAAACTTATTAATTATACCGCGCTGTTGAGCTAGCAGAATAATATTTTTAAATGCTCTCATGTTATGTCTGCTTAATTGTAAGGTATTGCACATGGTTTCTTCCCATTCAAGTTGAAGAGTAAAAGAAAACCCAGAATTTAGTTTTAGCCCTTTCCCCTCAGCTCTGCTGAGTAGCATTGCGGCTGTTTAGCCACTTTTCTCTGGGCAAATTGTTTTTGTGACCCATGGAATGTTAGAGGAAATGCTTCTTTCTCATTGGCGGTCCCCCGGGTGTGGAGGCCATGGCCCCTGTCATCGGCCCCAGCACACACATGCACGCACGCAGACACTCACACGCACACACAGGATCACTCTTTGCTAGAGTAAAGCAATCCACCACAGGAGAGGGACCTCCAGGCCTTTTTATAGCAGCGCTACTTTCCCCACAGACTCCCAGACGTGACATAACAACAATCAGAGATCATTTTCAGTGGTATCATCATAACCACACACACATACACTTAGAAAGATACCCACATTCTTGATTTCTTTCTGTGTCTTCATTTACTCTTTCCCTTTCTTCTTTGTTTCGCTTTCAGTTTATGTACAGTTATCATTAATTAACCCTTGCTGTGCACAAATAAACAGACACCAGACAGTGATGATTTTTTTTAACCCCCTTAAAGAGACGTTAAAAAGTAATCATCAACAGTCCCAATTCGAAAAGGATTTCCCTAGAATGTGCAGTGAAATATGCTCCTCAGATCAATTAAGTGTTTACAGCCTGTAAGAATCAGCAGCACAATAGAGAAGCTGTCTCTTCTGGACCCCGGAGGCTACCGTAGCAATGTTTCATTAAGTGCACTCACTCCTGTGGCCCCCTATAAACACACATTAATTAAGGCACACAGAAACACAGTCTCTGAGCTTGCACTATGGTAATGATGATATGACCCCAAAAGGAGAGGTGCACCAGGGGTCAGGGAATAAAAGCAGGGAGCGTTTAATGCCAGAGCTTGGCTGATCTGCAGAAACATAGTCTTAACTGGTCCAATTCAAATCAGGCCAAGATTTTCTTAACCGGCTAATTTACATGTGCATGAATGTAGATTCATTTCCAGCAGTGAGGGGGGCTGGGGTGTGTTTTCTCGTCCCATAAAAATAATTATAAGGGTCAAGATGACAATTTTCTCTTATGTCAGCAGTCAACGCCTGATATAATAATTTTTACATACCGACAAAATGACCTAACAATAATAATAATAATGTGATAGTTGTATTTTCATATAAAACTAGACAAGTTTATTATGCACCGTTACATTGCCAAACATAGAATTGATAATCACATCAGCACCAAACAGATCTCTCAATTTTAATAATAACGAGAGAGGCTGAACATATGTTCTTTGACATGTTGCTACGTGTGATTGAAGATTTCCAGAACTGAAAGCTGTATTGTATACCCTAATTCAAAACTTACCCTGTAGACATGCTGCAGCTGACCTAAGATCAGTGCATGCTCATCCCTCAAATCACTGTAGTTTCAATAGCAGTCTCCTCCCATAGACAATTTAGGTAGATTTGACAGTGGCAAATGGGTGTCATCAATATGATCCCAAACATTGACATTTTCTTTGGTGGGCTAAGTGGAAAGTCCCATCCCATCCTCTCAAGATGTGCAGCTAGAGGCCAGGGGGCTGGTATCCATCTTCGTAACAGTGACTATGTTGGAGGAGGAGGTGAAGGAAGAGGAGGCGAAGAGATGGAGGGGAGGGAGGCAGCATGTCAATGAGCCTGCCCAGTGTCACTGAGCACCACACAGAACAGCCATCTGGAGAATCAAAGACTCCTACCATCTGGCTGCCTCACCCACTCTCTACCCCCACAGAATAAGAATCAACCAGATAGTACTTTGCCATAACACTCCTTGGCCTTTTGGAAGAAAAAAAGTCAGGTAAAATTGCATTCAAGTTGAAAAAAATAAGGCCTGTCAACATTCATAAACACGGTAAAAGAAAACAAGCATTTGATTTGCCTGTGTGTACACCTCTTTTTTTTAACCACTGGGAAAATAGAATTGACCCTCATTCACCAAGCCATCATATGTTAAAATCAGACTTTAAAATGAACATGTGCTCATTATACTGCCAAACCTGATATTTACTAATTCCATCTTTGTCTTACCCTTTAAATCAATCTCACATCTGCTTGGAAAACACATGGTCGTTTTTCAGATCTGCGGTATATATTTGAATTATCCATAGAAAAGTTTTGGAATAACAATATTTAAGATTATCCTCATGCTGTATACCAAAGACAGTATATAATTTTTTTCTAATCATATTTCACTTTTAAAATTTCATATTAAATTTAATTTACTGATAATTAATACAACATTTTTTATTTAACCAACACTTGCCAAATGTGCAGATTTTTAGGAATTGCTGTCTGTAAATGACCCCACAGTTCTAAAATCGTAACCTCTGACTTCTCGATCTATGATGCCCAAGGGTCTGGACTGTAGATTCTTTCCTGTTTTCGATGATGGTTTTGTCGTTTATTCTTTGCAGATATTAAAGCTGTCTGAGTCTTTAGTGAAACTAGAAGTTCTGCTTAAGGAGCTAGAAACTGTAACGCAATGAAAACTTAAGCTTAAAGGAGTTCTTTAACATTAAACCAGTCTTGCTGAGTGGACCCTCAACTTCTTGATTTAAATTATGTATGCTCTGTAAGTATGTATTTGGCAGGAAAGAGTGGGGAGAGGAGGAGGGATGAACACTGAAAAGTCATCAGCCATATTCCAAAATGCCATTTCCGTGTTGCTGAGGTACCATTGTTTACAGGGCTTTGATGGAGAGGTGCCCTGATCGCCACTAGCTGTTTCTCTCCCTCTCTCTTTTTCTTCCCCCTCTTAGTTTGAGAGAAATCTCCTGACGCTGTAAAATGGGCAATGATGACATATGTGGATGCAGGCCTGTTCATATCTTTGTGGGGCCTTTAGGGAAATAAATATCTGAGAACATTCAGTGAAATGAAGCTCACTCAATAAATCACCATGACACAATAAACACTTCTGGCACATGAGCACCCCCCCTACCCACCATCCCCTGGTGCCCAGCCCCCTCACACACATACACACAAACACACACATACGTACACACACACACTCTCCTCTCAGACACCACCTACCTCTCCCCGCCTCTTCTTGTGCTACCAAATGGTGCCTCCCCACAGGCCAGTAAATCAAATCCCAGCACAAATACAGTGGGAATTTATTTGGAATGGGCTTTTGTTCTCTTTAACGCCTGATTGTTAGGCTGACTAGATCGCATGATAAATTTTGAGCAGGTTGTTTCTGTGCAATAGCTGTGTGTTTCATACCCCCTGTACCTAATGTGAATGTTATTGCCTTTAAACTCTACTCCTTTGCCAATTTACACCCAATGTAGACAACAGCTTTTTTATAGGAGAAATGTAAAGGAGATGATCTGTCCATCTCTAGGAAAGATGATGGTATTTTACATCAGTCATAAAGTGTGTTTCCATTCACCAGTTTTTATGCTCATTTTCAATGTTATTCCCCCCAAAAAAAAGTACATGAAGTGTGTGATGTAAACATCTACTCAAGCTTCCGCCCCACCAAAGAGACGAAAAACTGTACGAAAATGACGAACATCTGTGTGGATTGATAAGGAGACTGTAACCTTCCTCAGATGAATACATGAAAATAGAAATGGCATTTCCATTATTTTTTCCACATTGTTTTCGTTTGTTTGAGGTTTGACTCGCACTCTTTTAATCATGCCATCTCGTTGTGACAGTACCTGACTGGAGGATTAGCGCCACCAGCTGTGTATTCGATGTGCCTAACTCCTAATATTTGCAAAACAATAGTGGATGAAAATGTTCATTAATTCACATTTTCTCTTGACCATTTTTAAAAAGATTTTGTCTCAGTTTGGCTGGAAACTTGGCTATAGACACAAGAAAAGTTATGGTTAAACTAGTCAAAAGGACAATACAGTACATTTAATGTCAATAACTTTTTAAAAAAATTAATTAGTAAATGGAAATAGAAAAGACTGTTTGGGTCTTGGCTGTGTTAACAACGTGTCCCAACACCTCCTGAGTGACACTGTCAGAGGGCTCAGCTTTTCCCTTGGCTCATAGACACCCAGTCAGTCTCCTATGGCAGCCACTGTTTATGCAGAGGTAATATAAGCAGTAATATAACAGACTCTAATTGGTTTATCAGTATTTGCTATGGTAACCCAAATGGAAACAGCCCCTTAAACAATTATATTTTTAAACTGCTGGCCAGGATATATTTTGCTTTATCTATGGGCACTGTGGATATGATTGCTCACTGTTATAAATGGCACATAGTTAGTACACGGAGAGAAAGACATTGTTTACACTAGGCCTCATGTGGTGAATCTGTCCAGTGTAAGGTAATCTGCAGTAATAAGCTCCATTTGTTTTGTTTAGCTTTTAAGCTGAGGGAGAGAGGAAGGGAGAGGGGAGAGCGAAAAAAAAAATCTCATTTCAAATCCTACCCACCTTCTTATCTCTATTTGTTCAGTTGTTTTTAATGCCACATACTGAAAGAATTTCAATGGCTGTTTTGCCATGAAGTCATTTGTTATCCTTCAGCGGGCTTTCGTCTCCCTATTGTGTGACAGCCCCCGAGTGCTCGAATCCTCCAGATGGAGCAGGTCAGACACACACACACACACACACACACACACACACACACACACACACACACACACAGACTCACACACTCACTTACATACACAAAGACACACACACACACACACACACACACTAAGGTTCACACACTTTCTTTTCAGTGGTTGACATAGATCTACTTGCCTTGTGACATATACGGAAATGATAATGTCATTTTTGGCAATTTGTCTTTCCCCTACTTTTCTGTTATAAATGTGGCTGTCTGGTGGTTAAACAGCTCATGTCATGTTTACAAACAGTCCAATGAAAATGTTTCACAACAGTATTCTCATTTTACGCATATTGCCAGTTGATTTGTTATTTACTTGCAGATTTTCCCTCCCAAAAATGTTGTGGATGTCTCACAGAACAGATGCATGTGCTTTGTTTTATTTGGCCCAAAAAGCAAAATACAATGTGGAACTCTTTATTCTATGAACCACATTGTGGTTCCACTTTTTCACTTAGTAAATACAGTTAATAAGTTATACGCTCTGAAAAATAGATTTCTTTCATCATAATACTGACTGTTTCTTTTGTTTGTTTCCCCATTTTTCTCCTTTTCCATGTGGTGTCCTGCTCTGTTCCTGTTTGGATCCTCTGATGTACAGGTTAGTAGAGTTTATACTACCAAAATATATACCTAACCTAATCCTCTTATATATTAGTACTTTGTATTTTAAAGTAATTATTATGAGTCAATTAGTTTTTTAAAAATATATTGATTCAAAGATTTTCCATATTATGTCACTCAATTTTTAAACTGACTACTTTTCCATATCTTGTACTTTTTCATAAGCCACTGCCTAAACGAGTGCTATAATGAAAACCCCCCAACTCCTTTTGTAATATAACACGTATATTCTCTGAATGTTTGTAAGAGACAGATGGCTTGCAGCTTTCACTTTCTCTGCATGAGAGACAATATAAAGCCGAGTTCCACGAACATTAACAATAATTTTTAACATGAAAACAACAGGTGCAATTCAGAGATCGTTCACTTTCACTTGCCAGTGATGGTAATAAAGGTAAGAGCAGGTTCCATAACAAGTAGAACATAATAACCGTAACAGCCATCCTTAAATGATTTGATTGACTCACGCTAGACCTCGTTGCTCTATTTTAAACCTAATGGAGTCTAGGTATAATTTGACCAAGCCTTGATTGACAGCCCCTTTCTCTATCTCAACAGTAACCCCTGACGATGTACATTAGAGTCGGATTAAGGCAAGGTGCTAACGCATATTAAAAAATTAAGCCAAGCCAGTGGACTGGCAAAGCTCCCTTTTTTCCCCCCTTTTTTACCTCCTTTTGGTTGGTCTAACATTAAAATTTCAATGGCATCAAGTAGTGATAGGGACTTGTTAATACAGTCGCAACTTGCCCTTGTGGAGAAAATCAAATGACACAGTGCAGCAGGACACAGACGAAAGACTGATAGGACAATATACTGCTTACACAGAGCCTTGCAGAAGAGAGGCAAGGATACCACATCAAATATAACAATGTAGCCTTCATAACTAGGTGCTTAATTTGTCAAAATGCCTCACTTTTGTCTAGGGCATATTTTACAGTGCCTCGAGCCCTTGGCATATTTAAGAGGACCATGGTAGTTTTTCCTGCGGCAGGATACCAGCCTTATTGTACTGCTTCAGCTGCTGTAAATAGTAGTAAATCTTTAGTGTTGCATTTATTCTAGCATGACACCAAAGCCTCCCACTCAGAATGATTGAATGTAACTTATTTGATTCTGCTTCCCTTCATTTGGGGATTTTGTGAAGAGTCTGGTTTGAAGACAATGAACTAACAAAAGACTGTTTTAACAGCTGCACGTCTTTGATTACATGCTTCTTTGAAGTATCACTTTAACTTAGCCTTTGAACTTGGATAGAGATCAGAAATGAATTGAGCTTCTTTTTGATGTAAGAGGAGGGGATTTTATTGTTGAAATGTTCATAAACTGCTTCCAACCGTTTAGAGAACAAGTTCAGTGTTGATTTTTAAATTGAGGCATGAGAAAGGGAGGGAGGCACAGGGTTTGAGGAGAGGAAAGGAGGGAGGGTTCTGGTTTCATGTTCACGTGCACCCAGTGACAAGGAAAGGAAAACAACAGCTTTCATTCCCCTCAGTAGAGGAGAGTTCTTCGATACAGTCAATACAAGTTACTCCAAAGCCAAAGTCTAAAGCTCCACATTTGCTTGTGTGGCTCATTAGGACAATATGCCATCCATATGTTTCACTAATGATTGTTATATTAGTTTTCCCACTTGTAAAAGACATGCACGTACACAGAATCTGAGGAGTTAAACCTTCCTGTAACAGTTATACTTAATCTGCTGGTTGCTTTTGACAGCAGTAATAATGTGCATTTGAGACACTTTGTTGTTTTGGACAAAACTCAAATTCTATTAAAGGATTAAGTAATTGAACACTAATCTAAAGGACTTGAGGTTTCTGTTCTTTGGTAATGCCTTTAATCTTGGCACAGTTTTAGAAAAGGCAGTGAAGTACTGAGTCACTGAGGGAAAAGCAGATTAGGTCAATTTCATGTATTTTAGGGGAGAACTACACTAGCTTAGGTGGATTACTGTTGAATCAGTGAATTGAAATGTAATGACTCAAAAATGTATTTATTTGCATAAACATGTGGCTGTGTCAACTTTCTCTTTGCAAATTAACAGCAAATACTGAATCATGGGAATTGTGTTGGTTGTCTGTACTGTGTCACATGTAATGTGACAGCTTCAAGCTACATTTATTCCTAAGATTTTGGAAAAAGTTGTCTTCTCCAAGGTCTCCTCCTACTTGAACACATTCACCATCTGACAAATTTCAGTCTTGTTTTAGAGCTCTGTATTGTACAGAATCCGCTTTGCTGAAGGTACATAACGATATCTTTCTCTTTGTCGATTCTGGTTCCTGTGCCATTTTAGTCCTGCTCGATCTCAGCGCAGCATTTGACACAATCGACCATGACATTCTTTTAAACGCCTGGAGGGCGAAGTCGGTCTGCAGGGCCTTGTGTTAAAATGGTTTACCTCCTACCTGAGAGAAAGAACGTTTTCAGTCAAAATAGGAAACTGTTCTTCATCCCCTGCTCCCATTAAATGTGGCATCCCCCAAGGTTCAATTTTAGGGTCTCTTTTATTCTCATTATACATGCTTCCCCTTGGCTCTATCTTATAATAATATAATATTCTGTATCACTGTTATGTGGATGACACATAATTGTACCTGCCGGTTACACCCGACAGCGCCTGCTCACTGAAGAACCTCTTTAATTGTCTAAACGGCATTAAATGCTGGATGTTGAGGAACTTCCTACAACTAAATGAAAACAAAACTGAAGTAATCATGTTTGGCCATCCTAGCTCTGTCACCAGTCTAAGCAATGCAACTGGGCTACTGTCTGCAAATTTGCACAATGTAGTTAAAAATCTTGGTGTTTTCTTGGACACTTGATTGAATTTTAACAAACCATTCAGTTGTGTTGTGAAGGACAGCTTTTATCAGCTTAGAACCTTAGCCAAATTAAAGCTGTTCTTATCTCATAAAGACCTGGAAACAGTTATCCATGCTTTTATCACCTCTCGGCTTGTTTACGGCCTGTGCTGCTAGACTTTTAACTGAAACAAAGAAAAGACAACACGTCAGTCCTATTCTGTCTCACTTGCATTGTGAAATACAGAACTGATTTTAAAATCTTAATATTTGCTTTTAAAGCCTTAAATGGATTAGGTCCACAATACATTACTGATCTTCTAATTCCATATTCTGACCCCAGGTCACTTAGGTCATCCTCACAACAACTCCTATCAGTCCCTCACTCATGCCTAAAAATACAGTCTGGAATAGTCTCCTGTTCCACCATTGACAATTTAAAATCAAATTTAAAGACCCGCCTTTTTTCTCTTGCTTTTAGTTTAGTCTGCAGTTGCCCCATGATTTTCGTCAAGTCCACTCTTACCTTAGTTTCTAACATCCTATTAGTGCGTTATAATCTGTTATTTGGTATTCAATATCTCCCAATTTTCTATTTTATTACTTTGATTCTGATTTTATCATCTTAGTTGTTTTAGGTGTTTTTTCATTTTAGTCTTGTCTTCTTTGTATTAAATGTATTATTGTATTTTTATGTATTATTCCTTTAATCATGTATACCTGTATTGAGGCAGATTCTAACTCATCTGCCTCAACTGGAAAGCACTTTGGGTCAACTCCTGTTGTTTTTAAATGTGCTTTATAAGTAAAAGTGGCTTGACTGATGCTTTTAAAACAGTAGCCATGGTGATCTCTTATATTGTTCAAAAATCAAATGTATGTTGTGTACCGAATTTCGATCATGAAATCCCCAAACTACAAATACCATACTTAGAAATATAATACAATCAGCTGTAGGCCATTGTATCTTTTTTTTTTTTTCCCATCATTTCCAAATTAATCATGCTCCAGATCCACTCCTATTGTTCAAGTTTAGTAACAATAAAGAAACAAAAGTTGAAGAAATTGCTTGCCCTACATATGTCATTGTCACTGAGAGACTGGCCATAATACTTTATTTATATTCTGCTCTGGAGATATGTGGTTTCTCTTGTAAATGTTCATTGATTCAAGGGCAGACAAATATACCCCCTAACACCCTACATGACCCACATAGAGCAATATGTGCAATTTACCATCCATTAAAATAACATGATAGACACAAATAAACTGTATTATACATTTTGTTACCCTTGCAGCTAACTCAAATTACATTTTGAATGTCGTCCACTCAATCTCCTCTCGTCTTTTGTGCTTTCTTTGATATAAATAGACAGGCATTCAGGGGTCTGAAGAGTGGAAGTTAGAAGAATAAAAAAGGAAGAGGAAATTTAGATATTTTTAAATGATGTCCTACATTTTGTCAGCTAAAATCAGGATATTGCCTGAGCGGGAAGAAGCCATGTTCTTCAGTTGTCAAAAGGCAGTAAGTAATGATTAAAATAGCAGTGTGAAACGCGGGGAGATTAAAGTGATGCTAATGATAAGTGAGAGAAGAAAAGGGCAAGCTATATTTTAATTCCTGGGAGAATGGTTAATGACTTCTATTGCCTGAGATTAAACTAAACCTGTCTCATCAGCTTTTTCTGCTCGCTGAGGAAAAAAAAGCCCCCCGCACTTTAATTTATTAAACTCTTTTAAGGAAGCACATTGATCTACATAGGTTAAACTTTCAAAATTTGGGCAAAAAGACGCCCCATAAAGCTGTCATGGAGGGCAAAGCTGTTGAGTTGCTCAAGGCACACTATAAAGAATTCATTATCTTCAAACTGCCACATTTAATCAGAAAATATCAATTATTTAAAAGGGGAGGTTTGCTCCTGTTTAGAGCATCAGGTCTTACTGACACGTTGAATATATTTTTCTGCGTTCATTTCCATTTTCAACAGCCTTTTTTTTTTTTTTTTTATACCTTTTGGCTGGGTAAATGTGCATTTGGCCACTGTAAATGGGTCCGTATAATCACATCAACAGTATAATATTATCCAACAAGTAAAATGTTTATCTCATGTTTTCAGCTTGTTGGAGGGACTAAGACTTGTGCTGTGAAAATTTTTCGCATGGCATTAACACAGAAGCACTGGTGACCTCTGTAATGAAATGTATGGTACTGTTGACATGGCATTACAGCGATTCAACACTGTTCATTAATCTTTGTTTTGCTAGAACCCTTCTGGCATGTCCTTCGCCAAGGTGCGGAGCAATGCCAGAAATTGTAAGGCTCACCACATATTTCTGATGGCAATTAGCATGCATTCCGATCCACTGAGCCCCTCGCATAACAGCCCAATCCTTACAGCGGCCAGAGTCTTTATCAGCACCCGGGTGATAGGAGTCATTGAACATTCTGCTGACAGCAGATTATTTTTGTTTTTATACAGATGTCAGGCTTGAGTAGGTGGTGTTTTCCACTCTTTCTGTGGGACTATGGGCCCCGTTGTACTCTCTTTTCATCTGCAGAGGACAGAGCAACCCTAATATTTTTATCATTTCTCACTTCTCTTAGTTTTCCTATTTGCCTCTCCCTTTATCTTTCCTTATCTTAACCGTGGTCATTTCAGGTCTGGAAATAGGTCTGATATTTAAAGCACTGGCAAAGACTAACTGTCATCCATTCGAGGACAAATAATAACACTCCACCAGCGCTGAATCCTGTGTGCCTCTAAATTCTCTGAGGATCTGTCAGCAGGAAGCAGGCATGCAATTAATAAGCCTTTTACTTCTAATATCACACTTCTGCCAAATGGGGAAAAAAATTTAAGAGCCATTCATACAGATATAAGAGAAAATGTCTGCAATTCTTTATAAGGAAAGGAAGCACCTTTCCATAGTGCCAACTGGTGGCCCATGTGTAGTCGCAGTAGCCATGATTCTGATCGATATCATCAATGGCTACTGCTGCCGTGCAGAATTTGATCCAGGAGTCTCATGCTAATGTTCACGCCTGTGTCAGACACAATGTAATCTCTTCTTTTGAATCAATGACACTTTTTTATGGTCTCATCGCTTTTCCAATGAAGATGGAACACTATTCTTGAATCACATAATCTGAAGCCCAAAAGCTTTGAATATGCTAACAGCTGAGTTAAGACTTTTATAAACAAGAAGGACAGTTTTCTCGACAGTCTCAAGACATACATTAAGATAAGTAGATGTGTGCTTCTTCAGTGGCACTGTGCGTTTCTGCTAGCTTTTCTTCTGACAAATTCAAATTTGCCTTTGGAATGTTTATCATTTAAATCTCTAGATTTGCCTGGAGTCAGAGGAAAATGTCTCTGTATTATTTTGTTGACATATTCAGGATGAAATGATTTTTTTGCCCCTCCTCCTTGTTGCGTAAAGTAATATCTCTGTGTTTCTGGGGACACATTACAATAATGCATTAAGAAATCACATTAATAATGCACATATTTTGTCACATATTTATAACTATCCCCCAGACATCAACATGTCACAGTTGTTGTTAGATCCCCTTTGGTTTCAATTAAAATCTCGCTGAGGCAATAAAAATAGCCAATTAAATTGGAGCAGGCTCTTCAGAGGTACAATTGGTCTGATTAGATTAACCTTGAACATCAATTAGGGTTAAAAATAAGCTTAAATGTATTTTAATAACTGCCCACCGTATTTGATGCTAAGCTATACTACACTTGTATCACTCATTTCCCCTGTATTGATTCTGTAAGTGTCATTATTTTCACTTGATTAGCCTGCATTATCTCATGCTTATTTGTAGCTTAATTATTTAGACCAAAGTATTTTTTTTAGCGCTCTCGTTGTGAAACATTTGAATCTTCATTATCTAATTACAGGAGTGTGTTTCCAAGTTACAATAGACAATAGAGATGTAATGATGTATAACAGGCATCATTCTACATATTAATCAACACAAGTGTCGAAAGCAGGGTCAGAATCCAGCTTTAACAGCTGTACAACTTCTCTCTCTTTCACTTACTCTCTTCTCTTTCACTTCTCTGTCACACTCACGCATACAAATACACACACTTCTTTTCGATAGCTGTAGTGTGTCAAGCTTTTCTCACCACCACTGGCTGGCCTGGCTTTCTTCGGTGATCCCATCCCACCTGGTAACTAAGAGCTGAGCATCCAGATGCTAAAAATACGCCAAAAACGCTAATGTCACACCCCCCTGCCATTTCCAGCACCCGGTTCCCAAAGCCCAGGCTGGTGTGAAGGGAGGGAGCCGAGCAGACATCTTTGTAATTCTTTTAATAACATGTGTAAATGGGCAAGGGGCCTATCGGTCTTTATCAGGCCTGGCGAGCGGAGCAGAGCAGCTGATACCACCTAGGGGCTGGGAAATGCCTGATTCATCTAACAGCCCATGAAGCTGATTAATTTCACTCTTCATTAAGAATGTGTTGTGGTGTCTTCTCTGGACTCCAGTATATCTCTCTGTACCACCACACAGTCTCTTGGTCATCTTTGTGCTTCTTCTCCAGCCTTTTCCCTCGCTCTTGCTCGCCTTCCTTCTTTCCTGGGCAGCGTTAGCAGCAGCGGCCACCCTCCTCCTCCTCTCTTTGCGCCCTTGGCAAATGAAAGGTCAAAGACGCTGCAGTGATTAATGAGCAGTAGACTCTGGGATCTCTCTGTCAACCCCCCGCCAGTCCCCCTCCCCTCCTGCCCTCACCGCTCCATGCATTATTTCATCTGCTAATCTCACACAACACTACTTAGTTAGTATGTCGCAGAGAAAACAGTGTTGTGTGTCTCTGCTGAGATGCATAGACACCAACTCTGATGAACTTTTCTGTGAGGCATAAAAGCGAGGGAAGTGGGCATTATTGGGGAAGAGGAAGGGGAGGTGGGGGCAGCGCTTACAGAATGTTTTTGGGCCAAAGAAAGGTACTGTAGTGTAAATGGTGGGCTCTCCACTCAGCTTTTCATCTCAAGATGTTGCTACCACATCTAATGATTTGAGCAGTGTGCTCTCAGCACAAAAAACTCCACTTCAGAAGCTTGGTGGTTTTATGGTGTAATTGAATGTGAACGTCACCGTTCCTTTCACAGGATAGATGACACTTCATGGGCTCAGACCAACTGTTTATTTGAAAAAGTAATGAAATATTTACTCTCCATTGCAGTACAGATTAGCAGCAGTAATTGACTGCAGCAGAGGTCTAAGTATGTGCGCGTTTTATAGTGAGGGAGAGAGTGAGTGAGAGAGAGAAAGAGTTAGAGGGCCCCTCATGTTTGAATGCAGATCTTCAACACACAATAGGCCTGTTAGTGAGGCTGAGTTTCTGCCTGTCACTTTCTCTCCACATGTTGCTTTTTCTTTCAGAGATAAGTGGGCCTAATGCTGAACAAATAGTGGAAATCAGAAGCCACTGAGAATCATTTGCTTCTCCTTTTCCCATGGCTCCCAAATAGACACCCAGACTCACAGACGGAGGGAGTGACGATGAGAGAGGGAGAGCGAGACTGAAAGGGGGGGGAAAACAGAAGAAGAAAGGAAAACTCAATGAGCAAAACAATTTTGTCACCACAAGCAGATCCAATTGAAAAGTCTCCTGGATGGGGAAGAGCTGGAGTTGTCAGATCAGGCCATGGCAATGAATAGATCCAAGCGGGCTAAATTGGCATCAGGTGTGGGCTTCCCCTGGCCGGTGATAGGCTCCCACATTGTGCTGGCTAGACATTTGGCCATTTTCAAATATAATGGGAGAAATGAATGCAAATGAGTGAGTGGACTAAAATGTATTTAAATGCAGATTGAATGGGGGGCTCTGCGTAGCGCCTGATAACAAGTTGCTTTAGGAGAAGGGCCACATTGTGTTGGATTATCCCTCCAACCCCCACCGCTCCGATCCCCACACCAGCAGTCCTGTTCTCTCTCCCTCTGTCACACTTGTGTTTCATAAGGGGCCATTGTTCACTGGGTAAACTCTCTCAAAACTATTTACATTACTCATTTATTTGAATTTCAAATATTTTGGGTTCTTTCTTTCTCCTATATATAGCCGACACACATGCTGCTTGCCGCCTTGGGCTATCCAGTAAAACAGTAATTGCAAAAGGACAGGGGGCTGTGGTAGAAAAAGAAAAGACAAAAACAAATGAAGAGAAAGCCGGAAAAGGAGGGGTTCAATCATTAATGATAATGTTGCTTATGTCCATAGCCTCATTAGAGGCAGTATAGCAGCTACTAGCATGTGTTTCACAAACAAGTTCCCCCTGCCCACTGCCGGTCGACCGCTAGCCCACGGCAATCCATCTTCTCAAACGTCTCCTTCCCATATTTAAGGAGCTCTCGTTACAGCCTTTCCCAGACCTGTGAATTTATGGTGCACTCCAAGCGGTTAGCATAATCGCTGGGAATGCAGTCATTTCAGCGGGAATGTGGGAATTAGGGCAGGAGAGAAAAGGAAAGCTGTTGGTGTGTTAATTGAATTTCATAAGAATCTTTTGCAGCAGCTTTGCCTTGTTCACAGGGCAGTGTGGACATGTAGGGCTCTGAACTGAATTCTCTCTCATATTTTATTTCATTGTTTTTTAAAGAACAGAATAGAAATACTAATTTAAAATTAACTAACTAAAATTCAAGTAATTCTCTATAGAAACCTTGATATTAGACATCAGCTAGAGTTTACTTGTATAAACTGTAGATTTTTCTACTCTCTGATCTCAGCAAATAGAACAAGTGAAGAGTAACAAGACAGTGCATTCTCCTCCTTAAAAAAACCAGCTTTTTATTTTGTTCCTCATCTGCATTTAAAATACAATTTACATGCAATTAAATTTGATTAATTAGAGGCACTAACCTCTGCCTGTCCTGTGTGCACATAATGTATCATGCATTTCAATGTCAACCAACTCATGTTTACTTCAACTTTGTGTTTATCAAGAGCCATCATTATGTCTAGTTTCCACAAAGGCATAATTTGAGTGATTTAAAAAAGATGATTTTCAAATATTTGACATATTAAACCCTTCAAGATAATGACGAATTATCCTAATTGAGGGGGTTTACTTGGATAAACAAGTTGTTTACGACTTGGTTTTCACAGTGGACTCTGAATGTGGTAGTAACTTTAATAATACAAGAACATTTACAGAATGCCAGTTATTCAAAGTTGGCCCTGTTAGCATAGGGGGCAGCTGGGGCAGCGACTGCAGAGATGTTTCAGTGTCCAGTAGTTTCCATGTGGTGATTAATAGGAGGGGTAATGTAGTGGGGAAATGAGTAAACACTCCCTTGCTCCTGGCTTTGTGCTTCAACGGCTTGATGACAAGGGCAGAGCAAGGTGAGAATTAAACAGACCCGCAGAAGAAGAGAAAAAGAAAAAAAAAAGGGTGCAACGGGTTGTAGGGAGGAGTGAAGCATGACAGACCTGGGCAGTGAGTGGGAGTGAGGAAAAAAGGCGACTGGGAAGAAAGAAGGCCGTCCTGACAAAAGTGGAAGTTTCTCCTGAAGAAGAATAATTAAAAGCGCTCAAGGGAGGGCAGTTTTAATTTCACATGTAAGGGGCTAAAGATTTCATTTAAAGGCGCGGCGAATGGAGAGGAGGTTAATAAGATGAACAAAGCAGGGAATGTGAGAACATACAGTGTGAGGAAGCGCGTTGGACTTTCACCTGACACGTTTTTAATTATTGAACCTCTGATATTTCTCTGTTTAAGAGAGGGGGTAAAAAGAGAAGATTAACTGATTAATGGTCATGGTAACCAATTACTCACTCATGGGGAAAATAGATGTAACTTCACCACAGTAACACTTCTCTTCAGCGCTAAACGTCACAGAGTGTAGCATCGCTTCCAGCACCAAAGCTAAAAGCATACTCTCGGTTGTGCTGGCAGTCTCAGTAGCTGCCCACTGGGAACAAAACCAGAGCATTGCATAATAACTCCTTCTAAAAAAGTGAACTTGCTTCTACAGTTGAATCTGTGCTCTTGATCACTGAAATCTCACTCCATTAGTGCTATCTGAAGTTGATGTATCCCAATTATCATAATAAGATCAGCTTGGTCCCATACTCCATGGGACTCCAAACTCTCTTACTGCCACAAAATGATCAAAAGGACTTTGTGAACTAGACCCAGAGTCCCAGCTGTGGGCTGATTTGTTCAGTAGTGGTGAAAAAAGAACTTTAATTGAATATGATGTATTTCTTTTTCTTGTACTTGTGGGCCCAGTCTGCTAGAAGAGAACAACAGAGATATGCCAGCTTATCTTATCTTGGCTAGATATCGACCCAAGAATACGTTTCTTTACTCAGATCACTGTTCAGGACTATAATACAACTCAATGTTTGCCAAGCTGCACCCCAGTTATAGACTTCCTCTCTGATGCCAACACCATGCTCCACAGGTCTTGATGTGTCCCCCGCACTCCTCCCTCTTTGTGAAATCATTAATATTGTCAGTGTACAGCATGGGAATGACTGTCGTACTGCAATCCCAAAATCCTGTTCCCTTCCCGCTGTCGCATCACACTGCACGCACACTGTTTGACACTTATGTATTATATGTTTATCAGTCTCTAATGAAACACTGACAAGTTCCCTACACAAGGGATACTGTGTTCCATTAATAGCCCTTAAGGAACCTTAGGCACTCACAAAAAGACTGGTCCTATTGCAGCTGACAGCAGAGGGGCCCTCAGCCCCGGCCCCCTGGAGAGGGAAGATATTAAGCATTAGCAATGTCTGCACTCTCTCCTTCAGTCTCTCTGTCATTCCTTCTCTCTCTCTCTCTCTCTCTCTCTCTCCCCCTATATGCATCTGTCTCCCTGGGAAGTAAAAGGTGTCTCATTCTATTTCTGAAGGCACGCGTTACTTGACCACGGCGTTTCGCACGGAGCTTGACAAAGAGAATTGTGCCAGTTAATTTGTCAGAGAGTGTTTGTGATTGATTTATTCATCGAGGGCTCAACAAATGTTTGTACTGTGATGAATCCCCTGAACCATAATTTACTGCAAATTAAACTCAGACCTCTAATGACACACGTACACAGATATGTATTTGATTAAAAAACACCGTTTACTTGGACTTATTTATTTATTATTATTAGATTTATTAAGCAAAAAGTTATCACACCAAAAACCATGGAAGAAATAATAAGAAAATAAAATGTTTTACCCCAACTTTGTTTAACAAAATTTTGAAGGACTAAGAAATTCATGAATGAAAATTTATACACATCGTACCTGATGTTAAAATAATGTTTTGAATAGTTGCTGACATCTGCAAATATTCTGTAAATTCACCTTTATTTTAGCTTTTTACTCAAAGAAACTTTCACTTTTTTTTTTTTCCAAATGTGAGAATCCCTTTTTGCCTCAGCTTTCCTTTCAAAAGCTGCCACATCTCCCACATGAGACCCGTGATCTCTCTATTAGAATGTGACAAAACATTTGTTCTCACTAGGAATAATGGTCTGTAACATCCTCTAATGTGATTCACAGTTTATTTGCAAGTCCACCGCCGTGTTGAACACGGGGTTATGGGAGCGTCACACATATGGATAATTTTAAGCAGATGCATCTGGCGTGGCTACCATCCTATGATTTGTTTCCAGAGCATTTGTGAGTGTGTAAACCATTGCCGACATGGATGAAATATAGCCTAGGTTCACTGGGAGTGCAGAGAGAAGAAATGTACCCCATCTGTAATACACTGTGTAGACTAATATCAGCTCCTTTTCTCTGATATTGCAGTGAGATATCGATCTGGTAAAATTGTCCCATATTGGAGCTGTCTGTTGTGATATTCATCATGCTGTCACCTCTCCCCAACACCTACGCGTTATTAGAAACCCGGGTTTGAAGAGGTTGAAGGGTTTTAGTCTTCGAGATGTAGCAAACAATTCATCATCGGAGAGAGGGAGGAAGGGAGAGAGAGAGAGAGAGAGAGAGAGAGAGAGCGAGAGAAAAGAATACAGGTGAGGTGATGCTTGGGTAAGATTTATGTCTAGTCAGTCTGTACATTAAGAATTATATCATCAAGCAAGAGGACACCAGCAGCTACACTGCTATCTGCTGAGCAGGCCTATTTGCTCTCCTGCCAGGCTTAAATGGAGTTTTTTTTCTATCTCTTATGAAGCTTTTAAGAGAAATCTGAAGTCTCACGGAACGTAGTATCTCACCCAAACAGAGTTATTTGTGAAACGCACAGCAGCTTGTCGAAAGCAGTTGTTATGTATGTGGGGATTTCAGTGAGCCTGACATTATATTTTGCGCTCAGTGCCAGTCACTCATCAGGAATAAAGCCTGTAACTGGTACGTGCCACCTTCAATTTGCCCCACTTCAGACTCTAGTTTGAGTTCCTGTTATTTCCTCTCTTTGCTTGTAGTCAGAGATTCTTCCGGGAGGATCACAGAGATTTACACAGACGGAATCCAATTCTTCCGTGTCTTGCAGAGGAGTCGGACTTTGATTCGTCTTTAACTCAGTACAAATGCTCGTCTGGGAATGTGCAGGCCGGGGGCTCCCTCTGAAGTTCTCTCTCTCTCTCTCTCTCTCTCTCTCTCTCTCTCTCTCTCTCTCTCTCTCTCTCTCTCTCTCTCTCTCTCTGGGAAGTGTGTATATGCTTGCACGCCAGGCTCTGCTCTGTTAGCCACGATGTTATTGTTGTAAACAGCATTTAAAGCACAGCTGGCCAAATTGATCAGGGCTTGCGTTGGAGTGAACTTGAGCAGCAGAGAGTGGGGCTGCATAAACAGGGCTGCTTGTATCTAAATATGCAAACACTCTCACAGCAGTCGACACTCGGGGGAACAGACACTGTTACTTCTGATGGGGAAACAGTGAGAAACAGCGAGAAACAGGCTCGAGCCCTAACCTTTCCATGTATACAGAGAGAGAGAGAGAAGACAGGAACATTTTTCCTGATTATGTAAACATTTCTTTTCCTCCCTGGATCATTTTTGGACTCCTCCAAGTATTTACTTTTCATTAATTATTGAAAAAAAGAAAATCAGGAAAAAAAAGGCGAATAAACAGTAGATAATTTTTGTTTAATGTTTCACACAAGATTCCAATCCTCAGTGCAATTAATGCTAATCACCATGGTCTTCCTGTTTAGCTTGAACTTGGAGTGTGTTTGTGAGTCGTTGTTGTCTCTCTGTCTACATCTTGTGCTCTGTCTCTCTTCCCTCATGCTCTGTCTCTCTTTTTCTCTGCTTTTTCTTCCTCCTCCACCTCTGCTGTTAGTCACTCTGTCTCCTCAAGTTATGATTACATCACCCTTTCTGTCTGTTGTGTCCATTTAGACCTGAAATTAATCATATCCGACAATCTGGTGGTGCTATTCCCAAAGTTCAAAAGCTTTAGCGGTGAGAGAGTGATAGAGAGAGAGAGAGCTTTAGGGAGAGCGAGATGGAGCGCATCAAGCATGTTGGAGGTACTTACCATTTGTAGAGTACAGTGTATTAATTGCTTATCGGTTTTTGATTTCAGAGTCATTTAGAGTCAATCGAACGCATTATTTTCACAGCTATTGTTCTTTGGGGTTTGTTAATTGTCACCCCACTGGCAGAATTAAAAGCAAATTAAAAGCCTTAACTATTGACTCTATCTGAAGTCACTCTCCACAACAATTTCACAAAACAATGGGGAGGATTAATGAAAATGCAGCTTGATTTCTGTTCTCCAAAGCTTTTGCTATGGGGAACCAATTAACTACCCTTCAGGATGACTTTCACTTCTAACTGCCGGTCTGTTCCACTGCCAGAAACTGGGATTAATTCTCAATTAATCCCTCTACCAGAACAACTCTGCCTTTGTCTGCTGGGGAGGACATGAGCATACAACACCGAGGTTACCCCAAGCCTGTTTGGTGGAGGAACTCCACCCCTCCTAAGATTGATACACCCTGTAGACTAGCTCTTCTCAAGCTGAAAATAAGAGCCATTAAAAGGGAATGGTTGACAATGATTTTTGTTTTAGGATTTTGAGCTTTATTAGCCATGCATATTAATGAGTCAATTAATTCCATTCGTCCTCGCGAGTGGTCTGTTTGTTTTTGCCTGACCTTTTATCTTAGATGCGTTCACGCTTCGCTTGGTTTAAGCACTTACTCCATACTGTGTTTCCCATAGCCTCACATCCAAAAAGGGAGTTTTTATGTGTTTAGCACTAAGATTCTCCCCCTCTCTTTTGTTTTCTCTCTGCTACTCTCTTTCTCTCTCATCCGTCCACCCTCCCCCTCTATCTCTTTCTCGCTCTTTCTCCCTCTGTCAGAATGCCTGCTGGATGTATTCCTCTCTAAATGTGACAGGAAATATGCTATTATAGCATGCAGAATATTTGCCTGATGGGATTTGCAATAAAATTACTGCATTTCCTTTCCATTAGGATCTCTAAAACCCCTCTCTCTAATTTATGATTACCCTGGCAAAAAGACATGTTATATACATAAAGACTAAAGTAGCCCCCAGTCCACATTTAGCCTGTCCTGCTTTCAAAGTTAGTTGAGAGGACAGGAGAAATAATTGAAAAGTGCAGCTGGACTGTGTACAATCTTGTAAGGGATGCCTAGAAAATGAGATTAATCAGTGCACAGACATTGTGGGGAAAAGTTTGCAGTGAATGCCTGACAGTCGTGCTCTTTCTCTCATTTCAAATGTTGGCAGGCTAGCAGGCAGCTCCAAGGGAAATGCGCTCCTTTCATACTTGAGTAATTGATGAATTGTATGCAATATGCAAATGAGAATCCATAAATCTTATGAATGACAGCTTAATTTATGTGAGCCTTAATGAATGCAGGATTAGATTTTAATTAAATATCCTCAAAGGCACCCTGACTGGGTAAGTTTTTAAAGCCTTGTTTTGAAGACTTGTTTCATATGCATCGCAGTTCATGAAAAAGAGAGATCAGTGAGAGTGGTTAGATGAAATTTCCTCGCAGTTTGAAGATAAGACCTGTTCTGTTTTGCTAACCAAAGGCACTTGCAATTAATAAATATTGGCGCAAAATCATATCTACCAATCTCATTTAGGCTTTCCTGGAACTGCTCATTCTCATACATTTGATTAACTGCATTTACTTTAAGCGCTATCTGATTTCTAACATTTGGTACAGTATCTTTTTAATTAAGAGAACCATCCATTAGGCATGGAAAAGTCAACCAATTAGGCTTTCCTCATCAGTTCCCGTGATGTAGGGAGTCTGCTTACTCATTATCAGAGTCTGTTGATGTGATACTAAACAATCTTGGACTTGTAGTTATGGGACATACAATTATGAAATCAGCTTTTAACATTAATGATGCATGGGAATAATCAGCAATTTATCGTGTTTTAGATCTTTTATAGATTCTATTTCACAGCTGAGAGGCTTCAAACAGCTCTAATAGAATGTGATTACAAGGGTAAGCTCTTTGTAGCTACTGTAACAGTGGATTTCTCCCCGAAGCCTGGCTATGGTTTCATGACACAGACTTGAGGAGTGTGACAGGCTCCAAGTTCCTCTGTACCATCAGACTCTGTGATGGTCTCACCCAGTGTGGCTCTAATCAGGCCTGAGCCCAGACAAAGGCACCAGGAAGGCACCCACTCTCCCAACTACTACTGATCTCAACCCTGCACATTAGTCCACACAGGGATCAGAGCACAGACAGCACTTTAAAAGGGGTTTTAGTGGGATTGATGCTAACTCTCTCCTGCCTTTGATTTCACACCATTTGATCTGTGATATATTGTTCCGTAACAAAGGTTCACAGTTTGCAGGCGGATGCAGCTGTTCCTACCCCTAATAAATAAAAGTATGTTTTTTTTTCTCCTCGCACTCACAAACTCGCTGTAATCCAGCTATCTAGATCAGATAAGCGCGATGTGGCTACCTGTGCGAGGCTGTGTTTGACAGGTGCAAGGGGAAGCTGATTGAGATAATCCAAGAATAGGTTCAATGCAAATACAGATACAAGATGAGGGTGAGGATAGATGGATGCATGGAAAAGATGGATGAGTGAATACATTCCCATGTATCACACTGTGACTCTGAGATTATGATCATCACAACCAATAGACTGCCAAGGTCAGCAGGAAATATAAATCATATTTTTTTTCCTTTTTGTTGAAGGCAGCATATATTCCTGTCATTTTCTGTGGTTTTATTTTGTCAAATCATTATGATTATAAAGTCACATTACTATTATCTAACATTATCATTATCAATTAATCTGACAATTATTTTTTAAATTATTTATTAATTGTGTGGTCTATTAAGAAAAGTGAAAAATGCTAGTTATTTAATAATTTTAATTTCCTAAAGCCCAAGGTGACAGCCTTGCATTGCTTGTTTTGCCCATCCAGACTAAACCCCCCCCAAAATGATTCAGTTTACACTCATAGGAAAACAGAAAAGCAAATCGTATCTCTTGGATGCTTAAACCAGAGAATGCTTGATATTGTTGCTTGAGAAATGACTTAAATGATTAATCAATTATCAAATAGCTGCATCCAGATCTTTAATAAAATACTTCTTGGTTCCTCATCTGTTAGTTTGCATAGGCGGGGATTTTATCTGTGCTTCTGTGCTAACATTATTGTGTTCTCTATATCAAAACTAAGGGCACCATCAAGGTGGGAACCAGAGAACTGAGATCAGCTGATAATTAATTAGATATATATGTTATCACCACAAATCCACAGTGGTAAAAATCAGCATTGACTGTAGCTTGAGTTTCATTTTTACACTTGCATGTCAATCTGCCTTTTATGGCCATAACGGCAGCTTTTTCTTCAAAGCGGAGAAAACAGACAGTAGAGCTTGTTTCTAAAAGAACTAATTTCTAGAATTAAAATGAAACATTTCATCTGTTTGCCTCAACCAACCCCGTTATCTTATCTGTGGGGATTTTAAATTGGTAGTAATACACCCCAGCCATGTTATCCCTGTCTTTCAACAAACATAGTTAACCTCTCAGGGGAGTTGCGCGCATATTGTTAAACTGTTTGATTGAGCCAAATAAAAAACAAACTATAAACTCAGCATATTCAGGCCCCTGATGGTCTGAGGCCTCTGAATTTCTGCCTGACCTGGCACTTAAAAGGTAAGGAGCTGCTTTGTTTTATCAATAAGACCTTGTTTTCATGGCTGGTCACCACCCCAGCAAACCAATCAATGGGGCATGCTCTGCTATCGCTGTGAGAGAAATGAAAAATAAACCCCAGATAATCCTTCAGTTAAAAGGTTACTCAGGGCGATAAAAGCTATTTTGTTAATTTATTTACTCTCTGCACTGGAGAGATAAAGAAAAGGAACAATTAGGGAATTCTAGGTGAGAGATTTTAAAAGGGCAATGACATTGGGTTAATATTTTATAAGGCCTGATTGGCAGAGACCTGGAGAGGCCTTTTGTTTACACAAGCCCCAGACGGAATGATTCACTCGCTTGTTTTGGCCGACTGGGCGGAAATGGAATAAATATCTTCATCCTTACCTTTTAGAAACGTCAAACAAAAGACTGAGATAAAAGGTTAATGGCTCAATCATAACCACAGGAAATAATATTATGCTCTTTCTCTGCAAACTGGAGTCACTATTGACATAATCAGGTTGAATTCCTAAAGCTATCCGAAGATGGGAGGAACAGATGATTTCTGTGTGTAACTAAATCCACTAAGGGAGTGTGCTCACTTGGGCTAAACATTACATTTGTGGTTTCAATTGATTTATAACAGATCATAATCACTGCATTAACGGCGTTCTGGGTAATAAGATCTCAGTCACTGCTTCCGTCGACAGAAAAGAGTCTGATAGTGAGATGTCAGAATTTTGCCATGAGATCAAAAACCGTCCTGATATCTCATGCGATATTATACCTCTTATTATGCCTATCACCTTGTGTTGGCTTCCTGTAAACGGGGTGAGAACGTGAATTTAATTATTGTGCTTTTATTGCATTGTAGCGCTGAAATTGGACTCGTGTGGAGTGTATTGTTGGGCCCCGTGTAATCTGATTGCCTGCGCAGCGTAGTGTGTTGGATAGTATCAGGTTCCAGCCGACTCTGCTGGGTCAACACACGGCTGGGCCATTAAAGGAAGTCTGGTTCAGGGAAAGTTCACCGCTATTTTCTTTTCACCATGGTAGCGAAACAAAAAAGAAAGAATAGATGTGTAACATATTTGTGGCCCCAGCCCAAAGCTGGTGGGGCCAATTTTGTTTCCTTAATTGAAGCCAGAGATATGAGAGCCCTGAATATGTTTAGTATACATATAAATAAAGCAGATAATAAAATTCTTTAATCATTGACCTCCAATACAGAAATAATATTTTCCAAATAAGTCCAATTTTAAATGCAGAGGTTCTTATTTTGTGAACCATTTTAAAGTAAAGAAAGGCCAGAAAGATTAGAAAAGACATGAGAAGTACCAAAATTCCAATCATAAATCCAGTTGTGCTATCTTTTTTATGTTTTTTTTTTTGTTGCAATAATGGCCTAGTTTGGAGCAGTTTCTGTGCCAGGCTATTTAGGGAATCAGCATCTGCTGCTTGATAAATAGCCTGACTCTTTTGTTTGAGGCCAGGTTGGGTTCCTCTCTGGACCCAGCTTATTAGCCTGGATGGCTCTGACCATTGCAGATCTGCAGTGATGTGAGCATGTAAGCCTCAGCTGTGGTATTTTAAACTCGGTTACATACTGGTAAGAATTACGCTAAACTACGTGAATCACAAGGCTGTGGAATAGAAGAGGAAAATAGTCACGACACACCCTCTACAATGAAGTGTATGCCGTTTCTGTACACCTACTCAGTCATAAGAAAAGGAGACGATAACCTCTGAGAGGATAAACTTCTGAGAGGCTTTCCTGTTGCTTGGAGGTTCCTCAGTTCAAAGCTCCTTTTCCGTTGGTGTATTGCTTTCATGGCTAGCCAGTATTATTGGTGTGCAGAAAGTAGCTGAAATGTTATCCCTTTAAACACACAGACGGACTCTCTTGCAGCCTATCTAAACATTACCTTTACTTAACTGGGTCTTTGTACCTGGGTTCACATCCTTTGACATGATCTAAGGTTGATGTGACATTTTTTTGTCCATTTGAGGGCCTTTTTGCTTTTAGTATTGTTGGTAAAAAAAGAAAAAAAAGAAAAAGCCTTTTACCCATCATATACCCTCTATTGAGGTCTTTCATAAATAATTCAGCCAGAGTACAAGTGAAAGTGATGACAGCAAAACTGTGTGCGATCTCTCCCTCTCATAAGATCAAAGAGGTGCTTCTATAGAAATAGGAATTACATTTCCAGACGTTCCTAGGTTGTGCGGGCATTCATTTCTCTTTCTGCCCCTCTCTCTCTCTCTCTCTCTCTCTCTCTCTCTCTCTCTCTCTCTCTCTCTCTCTCTCTCTCTCTCTCTCTCTCTCACGCTCTCTCTCTCGCTCTCTCTCTCTCTCTCTCACTGCCTTCCTCTCACTTTCTGTCATTCGCTCTCCGTCTCGTCACTTCTTTCTATCACTTGTGTATTTTCTCTCCAAAGGGACACAGTTGGGTGAAGGTCTGCTTTTAGTCCTAAAACCTCCAGAGCCGGTATATGAGAGAGTCAGCACATTCAGACAGATAAAGCGAGTGCACTCTATTAGCAGGACTGAGGTAAATAAACCTCACAAGACACGGCTGAATAAATTCAACTACTAAGGCTGTGTGGTATCTGAACTAAAACACTGCATATACCCTGCAGATACTGCCTTTTGGAAATGTAGTGAAATGTACTGTAACACAAACAGCTTCATTTACTGTAGTGGTTGATAAAGTCCAGAATGAGCCATCGTTGTTGAACGAAATCAGAACAGCTCATCACTTGGTTACATTGATTAATTTGAAACCTTTGTTGGTTATAAACAACTGTTTTAAAATCCCCATACGTCAGTAAACGTGTTGGAAATCATTTGACAAAGATTCAAATCATGACAAAGTAATAAACAACAGCAGTACAGTAACAGTAAATTAACAAATAATGTAATAAAATACTGTTTTATGATTCTTGTGACCACAGTAATGATCATGCCACCAAAATAATTAGTACCTATTAAGAGTGATTTTGCTTGAGGTTAGACAAAAGAAATTACACCTACAACAAACTTGACAGTGACATTACTGTATATGCATGTTGGCACACCCCTTCAAACCCTATTAACAGAATAAAAATCAACTTGAATGCGGTCGCTTCATTCAAAAGGGCAGGACAGAAGCTCAGCCAGCAAATCCCAGGTTTGATTTCCGGCCGTGTCCTTTCTTTGTAAAATGTACCCCCGTTTGTCCAAGTTTCCTCCCATAGTTACATCACACTACGGAAACCCTTTGGTGTTTTAAAGATGGATTAAACTCAGTTCATATTAGAGAGAACTTAGTATCCTGGTAAAGCTTGGAAATGGACTATTGTATGTGAAATAATGTATGAAGCCAATATGTCACCTGTGTCATGTCTCCATAATTCATCTTCAGCTGAGACATCCAGCTCCTTGTTCATAAAGAATATACCTCTATAGGATCTTGGCCCCCTCATTATATGCTCATTGCATTTTTTTTTTTTCACCCTGTAGGCTTTTCTTTGTAACTATAAGCCAGCAAAGTAGGTATTGATTGCAACTCGAAGCTGTATTAATAAGTGAAAGAGTAAGATGTGTGGAAAGTCAGGGGTGTATCTGCTTTGAAGGCCTTTTCTCCTCCACAGTAAGGTGGCACAGTCATTTATCACGGCTGGATCTGTGCCCCTCGTTTGGTGTAATAAAACTCCCCCATCAGAACCGTCCAACAGGTCTGAATCACTCTGTCATACCACCTTCCAGCTAAGGCACGCATTAAATCAAGCAAGCAGAACATTTCCTAAGGCAGCCATTGCCTTTTAATTTCCTGAAGAACCTTAAAATATCATTCATTACCAGAACTACACATATTTGGTTTTTAAAAGTCTCATAAATCAATAGTGGCCTGACTGCAATAATTATAACAAGTTAACATGTAATTTCCAGGCCGAGGGCCGCGCACTGGATTTTAGCATATGCAAACGAGGCAATTCAAATAGTGTGGGGATATTAATACGGAGGAACAGGTAACGAGGTACGGGTTATGAATTATGCATCAAAAAGTGGTTGATCTTCAATAAAGGAAATGAATTCACCGTGTAATCTAATTAGTTATGGAAGTCTATTATGTTGAGCTGCAGAAAGCAACTGTCCTTGAAAAGAAATTTATTTACAGTACATGTTAGCTATTTGGAATGGAATTGCATTCTGGAGTGCACCAAATGTTAACACTCCCCCCGCCACCACCACCACCACCACCACCACCACTGCCCACACAACCCCTCCTCCTCCTGCCAGTCTCCTCCTCATCTCTCACCCACGTTCTCCTCCTTCTCTGCTCGGTGTTTTAGCTCCAGACCCGGCCGGCCTCCGAAGAGGACCCAGAGTGTGACATCACCGGAGAACCCCCACATCATGCCCCACTCAGTCCCTGGCCTCATGTCCCCTGGCATGATCCCACCCACAGGTATGGTTTGGTCTTAGGCTGTAGCGCTCTGTCATTGTTGCTAAGGCTCTGATTCACTCGGTCTGGGTCTTTTCTATCTCTCTCTTTCTGTCTCACACACACACACACACACACACACAACCTCCCAACCTACCAGTGGCCTCCCCGCAGCTTGTCCTCGAAATGGCAACCAGTCCAATGTGACACATGCACCCAACCACCAGACACCAGCCGCTCACTCGTTTACCAAAAACAGATCCTCTGCTCAACCCCCGGAAACCAAGAGAGGGAGAATAAATTGGAGTGGAGATCTTTTCTCTCAGATTATTCCAGTAGATGTTGCATTTTGCCTTGAGTGCATTCTAATTAGTGCGATTAAATCCCCTCCACTGGTATATGTACATAGGCGGTGGTGATGCTAAAGCAAGCTTATCGCCACAAGAATCAACAACAACCGTTTGTGCCCTAACTTACCCCTGGGCCAAGTCTTATTGCAACTAATGCTTTTGTTCTATTTGTGGCTGGCTTCATTGTGACTGCTTTGATGTTGGTGGCTGTAAATCCTCTGATTTGCATATTTTACTCTTTTTCTTGATATGTCTTTAATGATATTGTACTGTTGAACGGATCTTCAGTGTACAGTACACATTGTATTTAACCAACTATTAACTGTAGTACTTTGCAAAGAGATAAAACATCACAGCTGGTTTTCCATGGTAATCTTCGGTGTATAACAATTTTAACAGACTTGTAATTATCCCTAGCTTACACATTTTTCCATCTCTGTTTTTTTCCTCTTTCTCCAAGAGGCAGCAATGCAGCGTCTGCGAGGTGTTTGAAGTTCAATATTAAACACAGATTGGGCCATCCTTGTGATTCAGTACAATGGAGGCTCACAGGCTACTGCTTTGAACTCTAGGAATAGGGTGAGGTCACTGGCTATCCGCGCCATAGTATAGAAGGCGAACTTAAAGGCCGAAGTGAACACAGAGAAGGACAATGATGAGAAAGACCCGTGTTATTTAGTGGAACATAAAGAAACAGAAAAGCCTTTTGATATCATCCCCTTTAAGCCCAGAGGGACTCTATGATCTTGACATTTAGTCAGGGTATTCAGGGGGCAGAGATAAAGTAATTGAGGTTTTTGGTCTTCCCATAACTGCCTTGAGCTTCCTAACTGTGGCAGACTGTAGACAGAACTTTTCCATCAGTTTCTGTGTTATGATTAAACCATTTATTGTTTGAATTATAATATTAAGCATTAAACGTCAAGGAAGTTACAGATTTTGACAGATTAATAATCAAGTATAATTGACCACACATAAGTTAGCATCTGAGTAGGCAACTAATTGATCTCCCTGTCATGCCCAAATATACTGATTGATGATAGAAAACCGACATTGAGAAACTGTCTTAAATAGTAACACTACCATGTCATGTCATATTAGTTAATTTTTTCAGATGAGTTAACGCCTGCATAGACAGACAGAATGTGGGCCGACGGCTTTTCCTGAGGCTTCACCAATACTCCCAAGACTCCGCGAAAAAGCCACCGCACTGTTTAATTTGGGCTGCAGAGAAAGAGCAAAACACTACATGAAATGTTTTGTCATTTCTCTCCTGGTGTTACATTTGCAAATGTACTGTGCTGGTGCATCTGTGGCATTCTCCACTCAATTTACTGTTTTAGGAATTTTTGTTTGCTAGGATGTCTTCATGTCTTCATGCAAACTGTAATCAGCCAGTTATATTTTTTTACATATTAGACATAGACATTAGACTCAAATCATATTAGATTAAAATCAACGACCATATTCAACCCAGTGGAAAGATGTCTTCTTCACAATCTAACAGGACCTATGTGAGAGGCCTGTGAAAACACATCGTTAACATATGTATCTTTGCCCTTGACACCAGTTCCATTTAGAAAAGGACATCTTAATATGCTTAGGTTTCCATTCAAGGAAATACCCTCATATGTGTGTGAAAGCACATGTGTGTATGTGCGACTGAATGCGTGCGTGCTTTCTTTCATGCCCACGGGGGTTGCGCTGGAGCCTTTCCAGTTGCTGATGCATTACAGGCAGATTGGCCCCCAAATCGGATTATTTGCTGTGGACTGACACCACACTGAGATGACATCTCCTTTAAAGTGGAGAGGGCCTCCACTCACACTCTGGCCACTACTTAAGCAGCAGCTTCAATATAATTCATTTATGTCCTGGATATGGGTTCAACCTTTTGAATAACGCAAGAGTACTGCATTTACCATTAGAGAAATGAATGTCACCTACATCTAACCAAGGTGCATCCTGTACTTTACTGATAAAAACAATATTTTCTAATGCTGTCTGGCTCTGGCTTACTGCAAATATGTGTGTGGATTCCAGTGCCTCAGAGAGCTGGTGATTCATACAAGTACTGTAGGTGGAGACATATGTAATATTTATGTTCTTTTGATGTACAATTAGCACGTCAGCTTCTAGAGTGGATCATCTAATCCGGTGCCATTTCAAGCTGCTTTAAAATAGATCCAATATGCACCAGGTAATTTATTGTCAGTTCTTTGTGTCTCTACCCCTCCTCTTTCAGTCCTCTTCTTGTCATAAGGTTAGCGCGCTGTGTAATTGATACTAAATTTGTCATGATGTGGATAGCACAGTTCAAGTGGTGCAGTGTACCTAAGAGTCGCGTTGTTCCCAACCCCAGTTTGTCATTGCTTTGCTGCCACCAGTCCATGCATAAAATTAGGCGGCCATGCTCATTGACATGGAGTGTCTCTTCCCTACTTATCCTGCTTGCCTGATAAATAAAGTGTGTTTTCATTGTTGCCCATGGTGCGGTCCCTAACAGAGACAGAACAGAAACACAACAGATAAGCTGTAGTTCTGTTCTTTTTTTAATCACTGCTAGAGAAAGTCGTAAAAGTCAGTCTTTTGTGTACTGATGTGAAGTTAATCTGATTTTAATTTAATTATATGAGTTAGTTGCGGAGGGCACAGGCATTGGGGTGTTTGTTGTAAGAATGTTCTGACATTGGCGCAGGTATGGGGCAGCTAGCATGTTAATTAATGATGAAGATCCTGACAATATGCAGAGGCATGACAGCGTTAAGCCAGTCGGCTGCTGCTTCCTTTGCATATTAATAGATCCTTCATTATTATTTAATATGACAGCTGCTCCAAGGGCTACCATCAGACCTTGTCTCTGTTATTTGCTGTTTTGTGCTCCCCATGTGACAGTGCCATGCTATTCTCTATTTGTTGAAATGTTCCCTTTTCTGTTCTCTGGCTGGTGTGGCTCTCTACATGCGGCTGTGATGCGCTGTTTGTTTTGTGCTCAGGAGAATTCTGACTTGCCCATGTGTCTATATGAGAAAAGTGTCTGAATCTAAAGGTGACTTTGAAAGAATATATGAGGCAGGATTGTTTTGTTTGCATAATAATGAATGCAGATTAGCATTGAGTGGGATTGGTCTTGTTGTCGTTTAGACTTCTAGTGGCTTAATAGACTTGTTGCTGGGCGCCAACATCTCCCTGGCTTCCTTATTACATGCACTGTATTGAGGTGTGTGTTATGTGGATATGACAATTGATCTGGCGAAATGAAACAATTATCAGAACAAAGATTTCGATTTATGGAGTGTGTCACTTAGTCAAAGACAGGGTGGAGGTTGGAACAGAATGATAAATGAAAAATGGAAAAGTGATCATTCCATCTGTTTCACAATAGAACAAATCAATGTCTTAGTCTTTATTTACTCAATACACATTTGATCAAAACCTGTCAACTTTTTTTTCATGGATGGACAATTTCTTTTTTCTTTCTTTTGTTTTTGTTGTTCTTACAATATAGTCCAGTTGACTTTAGGAAAAGGAATGGTGAGGACACACAGGCTGCAGTGCAATAAACCACAGTCTTCTCGCAGCCAAAGTTAGAGAGCATCAGAAAGCACCACTGCGGCACTGCTTTGAGCGGCACCTGATTTGTGGGGGGAATTTATCACACAAACAGCCCAGAGGTGATTTCAATATTTACTCGGCAGTCTGTTCTGCATACGTCTCATTTGGAAAACAGTTGACTCTTGCCCATTATACACAAATGAAGGCTGACCTTCAGACTGGGCAGAGGCCACATTCATTATGTGGAGAAGTATCACCTTCTTATGAGGCAATGCCTTTTTTTTCTCTCTGCTCTGCCTATGCATATTGAACAGCAGCCAGGGCCCATTGCAAACGAGAGGGCCCTCGCTGACATGATATATACTGTACGTCAATATGGTACTGATGTATTTTAAGATGCAAACAAGGCTTTAAATTATATGCACCTCCATGTCAGTGGCTCAGAGTGACTCTCGCCATCTGCCTATCAGCTGGGGATGAGAGGAGAGTGTGCCCAGGCCAGTATGTTCTTGTGTACGTGTTTGTGTCTGTGTGTGCACATGCTCGCGTGTATCTATTAGAGCCACATGTTCGATTTCTACCTCTCCTTGTACTTGTGTCTCCCCTCAGATGCATGGCTAATAGCTGCTCTTGAGTCCCATCACGGAGACGTGACAGCTTAGTGATGATAAACGCAGACGTTGCCTTGTTCTGCGTCAAACGTAAGGCAAACCTGCATATCCAGTTATAAGTAGCCTCTGTAAAAAGGCAGGCGATATACCATATTATAGATATGAGTGATTCCGCTAATAGGTACATATCTTTTTCTCTGTGTTCATCTTTGATTTTGTTGCTGGGGTTGGCAAGAGGAGTGGTGGGACTCTCCTGAGACACACTAGGCCTAGAGGAGCTTTAGCGCTATCTGTCCCTGCTGTTTGAGACCAGCCTCATGAATAAAGATTTCAATCACGTTCAATACACCAGAACCCTGGAACTACCACAATGACAAACCAATGCTTTATGATCTCTGCAGTGTGCTCAGCATATGTATGTCTATAATCTCAGACTTACTATATCAATCATATCAAGTCCATTTTGATCGAGGTGGACGACCATGTCAAATACTGCAGTTCCAGTATATATTCAGAGATGGCAGTGTAAATGTGAATGATCATTTAAAATGTGATGTCAATAGTCATTTAGTCTGTCCATGAAAACAGCAGCCTCAGGCCTGAGGAAAATCTATGTAAAATTCTCAAAGATATTTGGCATTTTGTCAGAATTTTTCAAGTGATATGCATACTAAAGAGTATGTTATAATTGTTGTATTGTAAGATTGAAGCTACCATAAAACAGTACGATCGTCTGTGCGGACTATATTACAGAGGCAAGATTGTCAGGGTACAAAAATTTACTTTTTATATGTCTAGTTTTTTCTGTAAAGTAAACATATATCACATATATGGGCAGTAAAAAAACACACTAGTCGTCTAATGTCTTAAAACAACCAAAAAACCACTCCCCTTTTGGTGCCCATATGGCCAATAGGGTTTTTTTGCCTATTGCCTCATTAATTTCCTGCCTCAAAGGTCCTGAGTTGTTTTAAAGAATGTAATTGAGATTATATTGAATTGCTTACATTTCTTCACATTTTTTATGGAGCATATTTTATATTTAATTTTCACACATGGCCCTCCAAGTAATACACACTCAAAGCCACTTACAAGTATTAAAGAATAAAATAAACTTGGATCCTTGGTACATTGTTTATAGTTTTCCATTCTTACCAATGTTAGGCATTATTCAGGGCTATTAGATCTGTTGAATACATTAGAAGGTATCATTGAAATACCCTCGACAAATTTTTAAGGCACAGTTCTCTGTCTGTATTTGTTCACATATTGAACCTGTCTCACTTTTTCTCTCCCTGTAACCTCCCGTGTCACACTGTATCACTATGCCTCTATTATATATACACATTTTTTGTGTATTATAAGTTGTACACACAAAATGCTTGCATCATGCACTATTATCTTGACTGCATCTGTTCCCATCAAGGTACAAATACATCAGTCTAGTGGCAGAGAGACATTCATAAAAATCATATGCTGCCACACACACAGGGATCCATCCCATCAGCATGATAACCTGCTGTGAAGATATCCCCTGTCAGAAGACGAAAAACCAAGCTGTGATCTCATAGGCGCTTATTCCCCATAGTATATAAAATTATTCATTGTTTTATTATTTCAAAAGTCCTTTTTCTTAGTTTTTTATTTATTCACCCGGGCAGGTTTCTGAAAGGTTTTGCAGGTGCAGTGGCTCAGCCCCAGCAGACATGTAGCGGTCTGTAAGCGCTCTGTCTCCTCTGCCTCCTCTCTCCAGGCCTGACAGCAGCGGCGGCAGCAGCTGCCAACGCAGCCATCGCAGAGGCCATGAAGGTCAAGAAGATCAAGCTGGAGGCGATGAGCAGCTACCACAGCAACGCCAACCACCATGGGGCCGACGGAGAGAATGGAGACCTCAGCTCCAGCGTCGGTGAGGATGCCCTTCACACACACTGTCACAAACATATTCGCACTCACATAAACGAAAGACAAATACATGCTGCAAACTATTTTATGTGCTTGTACGCAAGTCCGCAAATCACCTATGGGCTGTTTTGATAATAGAGAGAAAATGTTAAGATACTTATAAATCTGCATCTGCATAAAAATACATATATTAATTTAAAATTATGCAAAATGGCTGATTAGCAGCAATGATTTTTGAAGAATTCTTAAATCCTGTCCGAAAATTAGAGGTTTGTGGAAGAATTCATTTCAAGTGAGACGGACTCATGACTTCTGAGTTATGACCATTTAAAGTTTCGTAAGCGCCACCTACAGGCAGAATACTATCAAATTTTGCAGGATCGCTAGGAGTACGTGTGTGTGCCTACTCAACTCAACTAAATCGTTGTGTTGAAGGGTTAAGGCAGTTTTTGCTAATTAGGCCTCTTACAAGAAATTGGCAACCAATTATTGGAAAATGGTTGGGTGTTTTTTGTTTTCAGGGCTCATGCAAATGTTTAATGAATCAACTTTAGTGAAGAGTTGATGAAACATCTTCTAGGAGTATGGGAAAAGCTGCTTTTTTCAAAAATTTTAAATGGGGACAATCTGTTAGGCTGAAATGGGTGTGGCCTATGCTGAAAGATTTGTATATAACCAAGGATTCCCAAAAAATAAATACAATTGCTTGTCATGAGGCAAAATGTAAAGTGTTTTATAAATTGGCGCATGGTCACGCCATTTCTCCGAATCACAACCAACAGTGTATCACTTGTTCCATGACCCATTCCCTGACTGTCCTCCAAATTTCATTGAAATCTGTTAAGTAGTTTTTGATATCCTGCTTAACTAACAGCCAAATACATATACAGGACCAAACATGTTAACATTTACTAATGAGAACTAAACACACAGTACAACCAATGCTTATGGGAATGGTGTCAATTTCTCAAGACTAAAATAACCTCTTTGCCAGAGATACATACAGCTTGATTTAAACCAAAGACTTTCATGACTGTCTCCACTATACTCCTGTTGTCTTAATAAAGTGATGAAATATTGTTTTTGTTCCGTTTGTGTGCACTGTGAATTTCCACCATGGTGAGGTAAGTCCTGAATTCTCTTGAAGTGTTACACTTTTGTGTTGAAAGAAAGAAAAACATTCTGAATAGCTAAATGAAACTGTGAACACAGTTTCCCAAAGCTATCAGCTTTTAACAAGGTCTAATTGAATTGCTGGGAGAGCATTGCTTTTTCACTATGTGCCATTTCAATTAATTATTAGCCCTAAAATGGAGAAGGATTTTCGTAATATCACACAGAACCACTTAGTGTATTAAAGAGAATGATAATGTATGTGCAGATTCATGAGCCCATTCCAAATTATAAACCAAATGTAATCCCTGTAGCTTTGGTTGCTAAATGGAGGTTTTGATTCACTTACTGTAATAAATGGCTTGACTCCTGAATACATTTCATCAGTAATACTTGACACCATGGAGCTTATGGTGTGCGAGATGAAAACAGGATGTGTTTCTAAGCAGATTTAACAATGCAAAATGCATAAAGTGTGAGGTCATCACTCCAAGAGAATGGAGTATGTAAAAAAAAAAAAAAGAATACGAGCCCACGAGGTCACGGAAATAAAGATAAATGTGAGTACCAACAGCAAGGCTATGGCAATGGAGCTAATAAGAAACTGTTTTATCTTTTTACAATTTAAATTGTAACCTTGAGCCCACAGCCAGCCACACAGGCTCCCGGTAGAATCATAATTCTGGCAAGGGGGAGCAGCTCTAGGTGTGGGTGCATGGGCCACAGCATTAGCTCTCTGAGTGAAATATATGGCAGTGACGCCTCTCGGCCCCATCCACAATCAATTGGATTCTTTTCCTTTAATATTTACTCGCAGCGATGAGATGCTCGTCTGCATGGTGATGAACAGTCTGCCACTGGCGTTTGAAGGTGACCTGTCAGTGAGTATGGACAAATCTCTCGCTCGCAGAAATGTAGAAAATAAATCATTAGGGGCAGGCAGTCAGACAGGGGCCTCTCTCTCTCCCTCACTCTCCTCGGATTTAAATCAGCTCAGATTTATGATTTGAATTAATGCTTCGTTTGGTCAAAGGAATGGTCGCAGAGACAAATGATGTTTGGTACTGAAACCATCCTAATATTGATTACTGGGTGTCGCAGCAATCTCTTGTTTATATCAAGCACTCTCCTGTGACAGGGTGGCCAGCAGGAGTCATCCTGATAATACGCCGGAGAAATATGGCCTGCTCGGCACCGCGGGGCCATGAAACACAGCTAGCAGCATGCTGTCTTCTTCATCTAGCCCCAGGCTTCCACTTTTTAATAAAAGCATTTTGTAATTTCACAAAAATATGAACTGACTTACAAGAAAGCGTGATTACAGAATTATTTAACATTCCAAAAGCATCTCACTCTGGCCTGCTTTCACAAGCTATTTTGGAGTGTGAATGCCTAATATGTCCAGCTCTCAAGCCCATTATCCAATAGCAATCCAAACGTATAAATCACTTGACTGATTTAGCATGGAGTGGGCAGAAGGGGAACTGTATTTGGCTGTAGCATTGTTGGGACTGGACTGACTTTTGTTCACAGTGCTGACTAGGGTATGACTTCATGCTGTTTTTAAGAGACTCAGACCACAGCTACTCTGAGGAAATGGACTGGAGTTTTATAATCATCCAGCTTATACTAAGACTCACACAAACGGATGTGTTTACTTACACAAATTATGTTACCAACCATGATAGGAATTGATATGATAATGAGCATGCTTCGGATAATACCACTAAGGACAGAGACCCATTTAATCAGAAAGAGCTACTACATAAACCCATTAAACAAAATCCTCCTTGGGCTAAAATACAGGTGCATCATCTCTGTGTTTGTCTGAAGCAGATCTTTGTGAAGCGCTTAAAGCGAAGCACAGCAGAGCCAGCCAGTGAAGGACACTCTGTTCTGTTTGTAGAGTTGGATTGCCCGTCGTTGTCTTTGTGTTGATGTAAATTGAACAGGCTAATATTTCTCCCTCGCATTAAATATTCATCACAATTAGACCTTCCTGTTTGCATCAATGTTATTAATTATAAGGAAAAAACAGCCAGTTCAGCTCTCAGCCAAAATAACCAAACATCCTGAGTGAGAGAGGGAGAGGAAGAAATAGATATGTTTGTAGGAATATATGAGGGAGAGGCAAATAAAAAGATCATGAGAGAGAGAGTGACATGGTGATAGAGCGGCATAAAAATGTAAAGGGAGATAGAGTGAGAGGTGTGTGGGGGTGTCTTTCTTTGATTTTCTCTCACACTCTTTAGTTGAGCAGAGGGAGCCCTCTCAAAGCACAATGTGGATTGTTCCTGCGCCTCTCAGGAAATGCCACAATTACAGATCACAGACCAAGCAAAACACGTGTGGCGCTGGGCCTTGAGGGGGATAAACAGCCCGCCATTCCCTCCCAGTGCATTGACCCCAGCCACAACCTTCATTACTGGGAGAGAAAATATTGTCAGCTGCCCACTAACAAACACCTGCCAATTTCAAGAGAAGGAATTGCTTTTTTCAGCCACGGAAGGAAAATAAAGTGTTTCTTAGACCTGTAGAAAAGGAGTGGGAAGAAAAGATAAGGCAGTGTTCACCCTTGTGTTCTTTCTCCCGTCTCTTTTTTTACTCTGTCTCACTTACTTCACTGCCTTTCACCCTCTGTCTCTCTTTGGCCACTGGGTGCTGCCCTGCCACTCATCTGACTCCTCACCACACAACTCTAATGGAGCCGAAATCCTGTTTGTAATTAGATATGGGAATTCCACTGTCATCAGCCAGATGATGCCACGACATGCCGACCAAATAACTAGCCAACAGACAGCGCCGCAGTGAAAGGAGAAGACACACAGTCACTGCTAACTATCAGATTTTACTGTACGTTTTGAATCAATCCTTAACCTGTAACAAGCAGTTATATTCTACAGCACTACTCCAAAACCTGAAAGCCCTTTGTCTCACATCTGTGGCTTCAGTCCAGGCTGCCTGTGCCCAACAGGGAGTGGGGAGCCACATGCTAGGCTGGAGCTGGACGGATGGTGACAGGTACCTGGAGTGTTGCCTGACTGAGAGTTGAGAGAAGAGGTTCTGGGTGAGATGATGAGGAAGCATCATTCTCTCTTCCAGGGGTCATCAGGCTAATTTCTGCAAGCCCCACCCTCATGCTTGTATATTTGCGTGCGTGTGTGTGCGTATGTACTGTATGTATGTGTGTTAGTGTGTGTGCGTGTGTGCATGCTCACGCGAAAGAGAAAGAGGGGGCCTTGGCCCCTGAGAGCGCTCTGTGAGGAGACCACAGCTGTACACTCCCAGCAGCTAATTGGTCCTTATCTAGCTGTCCCATTCATCTTCATTTTTTACCAATTACTGAGCATTATCTGTGTTCTCAGTTGGGTATGGGACTTAATCCTTTTTGGTTAAGCTGGTGCTACAGCTTGCAAATTTCAAATGGAGAAAGGGGGGTTGAGGGGAGAGAAAGGAGGGAAAGGTGGTGGGGAAGGGGAGGGGGGGCAAAAGTCATAGCAAAAACAAACTCTGAAACTTCCCATCATCCCTCACTGGCAGGAAGCAATCAATAAACAATGACATCACGCGAAGGAGAGAGGAAAAAATGGAAGAGATCAATTATTGGCGTTATAATTCAAGTCCTTGTTTGCAAACGTTGCAGCCTCATTGATTAGGCTGTTCTTGTTGCACTCACCATTATTGACTTGTTAAAACCATATTTTCTCATCATCAGTGGTTTTACGTTTGCGGTCACACAGATAACAACGCTTTAAGGGGGCGTCATTAATTATTCAAGATGTATTCATTTTAAAGCACAGCAAGTCCAAATCATCCTGTTTACTCTACAAACAATACAAGTATAGTACATTGCTCATCCAGAAGGTACATCAAGATGCTGCAATCTGGGGCAGTTAGCCTTAATTTTCTGAGATCAATGCATAACTAGGCTCCTCTCTATATGGGGTCCGCGCCTGGCCATGCTGCAGAGCTGAGTGGAGTCAGCCTGGAGACCACGCACTAATTACTGGAGTGTTTACTGCTCTGCTGGATAGCATTTGTACCATTTTGGATCATATCAGTGAGTCAATGTGCTCTGCACTAGACAGATAAATAAGACATTAAGATGACAGTGTGGATGAATGAAATTACAGTGGAAAAAATGATAGTCATCAATTATAAAATAAACACTAGTCTAAAATGGGTCAAATTAACAGCCATGTATGTATACTTACAGAACATACAGGCATGCGTGTCAGCAGCCAGAGACAGTCATGCACACAAAAGCAGGACACATATAGAGACACTGCTCTTGCACTTTGATAGGGATCTGTTTGGTCACACTCTCTGCGCCAGCTGTCAGCCCAGCTCCACTGCTGCGATTTAATTAGTCTGTTTATGTCCTTTCTAATAATAAAGCTCTCTGGGTGGAAGGACAAATCCAACTAGCTAGCTGCGCGCTCCAACCTGCTAGCTGCACTAGTGCTGGTGGCCCAGCGCAGCTAAATGTGGGCCATGATGGAGGATGGTGGCTACTTCCTGCTCCTGTAGACAGAACAATGGCCCTCAGGCTCAGATCTAGTATCACCCCCTACTCAATCCTAACCTTAACCATTAGGGGATAAAGCACATACTGACCTGATATGAGTGTCTAGGGGCAACTTCATCCATCTTCCTCTCTAGCTCTCTTGTGGGAGCCTTTGTCAGCCGAAGCTCTTGAGAGAGACTAGATTATTGTAGCCATAGGCTGAATAGAATTCATTTCACGAACATATCATAACACCTCTTTCACTGCGACAGATTATTGTCTGATTAATGCACTTACAACGTTGTTTAGATTTTCTTTATTGTGATATCAAAGCGGCACTGGACAAAATAGGGTCCGTTTAAGCTGCAAGTGTTGGGGAAAAGGGGAGTGCTAGTAACTGAATCAGACACACTGAGCTAAACAGAGAGTGGCAGAGTAGACAGACAGCCTTCCAGCCTGAGTAAAGAGCTTGATGGGTCTCTGTCTCTCTCTTGGGCTTTGGCCCTCACCATCTCTCTATTAGTCTGCCAGGCTCATGGGAGCCAGGTGACAGATAAGTGAAGAACGACACACACATTTTAATAGACATTTCAAAAGATAAACCTGATAATCATTTCTCTTTTTAATGAAGTCTAATGTCCTCGTTCTAATTCCAGTTGCGTCGGCTGTTAAGCATCGGCGTAATACTTGAATATGCATGATTGGGAAATTGTGAGGCACACTGATGTAGCTACAAAATACACAAACGCAGACAACTGCAGAAATACATTACAATAACAGGGGGAATTGATTAAACATTATTTCCGTAATGATCCATATCAAGTTCTATCATCTTTGAGTGGCAGCGGAGTTGCAGCGTTAAAAGAGGAATAGACACGAGGAGAGGCAACACGCTAGACAAACCTCGTGTCATGGAAATATTTGTTTGATTGTCTCTTGTGGTTAGTTCACAATAGCAGGAGCAAAGCTATAAAAAACAACTGACCAGTCGAGTTGTCATCCCTCATCAACATTAGGCCTCATTCTTCATTAATTGGATAGATTAATTTGGAGTGCTTTGATGTGGGGGTGATGCATGCGTTCGGCTGTCCCCTCCTCACTATTCTCTGTCAGGTTGAATTTAGCTAGGGAAGGGGCTGACCTTTGAAAGTGAAGAGATCAACACAATTTGAAAAGACAATGTCACTTGGTGTAAATGTGATACGTGTAATAAATGACATTCAACCTTTCAGTGATGATGAGCTTTCGCAGGTTGGAGTAATGTGAAATATGCACAGCGTGTAATTGCATACAATGTGGAGCAGTTTTCTCATACACAGCTAAGATGGTGCAGCATTAGAGCCTGGATATCATGTGCTCTCATTTCACTATGATTATGTCTAAGAGGAAACATTAGCATAGAGTAATAATATTACTGTGTACACAGTAACAGAAATGACATATGATAATACAGTGATGACAACAACAAAATTATCTCTTTTACTGTGATTACCCCATAAAAATGTCCCATTGCCTGACTATGCCACAACCAGGGGGAGAAGCAAAGAGCATTTGTGTGATGGAAATAGTTGGTTCTGTTCCACAAAAGCACTCTGTTGGTTGCCTGAACCGAAAGGTGTTTCTTCTCAATTATGGGGAACCCTCATCCAAATAGAGCTATCAGCCAAAACTGAGCCCAGACATCTTCACCATCACACAGCCTCTCCTCTGGGACCAAGATAAAGAGGGAGAGAGTGAGCAAGTTCAAACAATGTTAAGGAATTTTACAATCTCAGCATGTCCTTCACAGTGTGAACAAACAGAGGGAAGGTATTTCTTGATAAAGTGTGTTTAGAATCCCTAACAAAACACTCATTCCAACAAAATAATTGAAAAAACCTCAACACAATGTTATTTTTTATTTTATCTGTGGACTTAAATGTAATGAAATCCAAACTAACAACATTTGCTGGATTGCAGTGTTATACAATTCACATTACAGTCAGTTCACCTTGAACTCATTTGCACTGCTGTAATCTGTAAACTATACACTATATTACTGATTTTGTCATGGAGGAAGTGAGAGCACAGGAGGTAGTGATGCTAATTTTGTAATTAAAACTGATGATCTGATGACCACATGCAAACTGATCCCCCCTCTTCCACCAAAGTGATATGACGGCAGAGTGGGCCGTGATTGATAACGCTCGTCAATATATTTCATTTCAGGAGCCTTAGTCAAATGACAACTGGTTGTCATTGACTGAAAGCAATCTTTTTAAAAGGGGAGCCTTTGCTAAGTATCAGATGAAAATGATTCCTCTGTCTGCTTGGGTGTCACTGTCTGTAGGAGCTTTATTGATTGGGCTTGAATATATTGCACCCGCAGTAGTAACAGCTGCTAGTAATATCTCTCCTCTCCTTCTGCTCTCCTCTTCTGCTCACAGCACTTTGTGTGCCTCGGCTTATTGTCAGCGATCGGATGTTGATGCTCGTGTGCCGATGTTGCGTATTTATCAAGAGTGATGTGTGACAAATGTAAAGTGAGCCTGGTTCCGACCCAAATTAGAGAAGCGAACAGTGTTTGCTAATGTGTCCTGAAGGCCTGGCTGTCCTGGCCACCCCCAGCCATGTGCATGATTGCGTTAACTAAACCCACCATTGTCTCCCCCACTCTGTACGCTCTGTGTTATCAAGCACAAGGATGTTGGCATTGGTTGGTAAAGGTCATTTACTGTAATGAGATTTGCCACATGCAAGCATATGGCTTGATTATTGCCCTGTTCGTTAACATTTTCAGCAAAGAGACAAATAGACAGCTAAAACAGGGGCTGGTGCGGGTGGGGCGATGGCGAAACGTGTTTAGCATTTTCTCCTCAAAGATAGGAAGAACTTTTTTCACAACAGATCTGCCAGCGAGATGATTGATCTTTCAATTTTCATAAGGAATGCATGCCATTAGAGCCAAGGATTTAATTTATCCTATAAAAGTTGCCTGCCTTAGATTTTATGCACTTAAAGGACAAACACCTCTGTCTGTCTCCTTGATAATTTCTACCACATGTTACACTCCAGTGGTTTGGGTAGGAAAGCAATTATGTTACCTCATCAAACCAGAAATGTTTTCTTATCATGGTTTCTCTTACATTACATTACATTAGGCATCTTGGCAGGAAATCTTTGCCCACCTGAATCACTGGAAAGGGTATCTCTTTATCCTGGCATGCTAAACACATTTTGTTTGTTGATGTGAATTGGCTTGAAATGTGTCCAATCATCATGGCTTGGGAATGTAAAGAATATTGTTTGCATGTGTTTTTATGTCTGGCGGGTTCCATGTGTACACGTACCTATGCACAATTATCTATACTGCATCATTGTCTGAGTGTGTACCTGTATGTTTTCATGTTTACCTCTCCTTGTTACTGCGAGATGTATTCTTTTTATGTGTCCGTTTGCATGTTGGCTCGTGTGTGTGTGTGTGCGCATACGTGAATGTACAGCAGGTATTTAACAAAGGCAAGATGTTTGCTTTATTATCAACATTAACTGCGTAAACACAAAAGGCTTCAAAGTTTCATTCAATGACACTGAGGGGCTGTGGGTGGCTACATCAAAGCTCAATACCTTCCTCTCTCCCCCCATTTTAATGAGAAACAGGACTCACCAGCCTTGACTGAACCTGCCATCTGTGTGTGTCTGTTTTTTCTTGTTTGTGTGTGCGCTTGTGTGTGCGAATGCAGGAGCAGTTGTGTTTCCGTGCATATGTAAGTATGCACTTCTGTTGTGTAAAGTGGCACCACGATGCCAGACAACATATTTATGGAGGCTGTGTCTTGTGTTTGATCTAATGGTTATAAGGCTCCCTCCATTTCACATGGCAGGGCTTCTGATTTTGGAGAAGATTAACAGTTATAGTAAAGATGAATAGCTGATTAGTGCTATGGAGAGACCTCTAAATGTCTCGCCGCATGACAGACACTTTGTCATGAGCCATTCATTTCCTTTTGGGACTGGTGTGCAAATCCTTGATACGACCACAACAAAGACTCTCCGTGTGTGCACCACCGTCTCACCTTTGTTGGAGAAATACATACACGACATGGGGGCATTTTACAAGCGCAATTAGGAGGAAAACTGAGATTGTTTTGCAGCGGTGGACTGCATATGCATTGTGCAGTGAGTCAGTTCATTTAGCTGCTTGACTGGAATGGTCCTGTTCAGTTTGACAGATCAGAAGAAGAAAAAATATCTCAACACCATGAAAACCAAAGGCTTAGCGCTAAGCAAATCAGCCCTTTGTCTTGTTCAATTCAAATCAAAGGATAACCAGGAATGTTTGTTTGACAACAGCATTTACAATGCATTGTTCTGAAGCCCAGAGCCTCCCAAACAAAGACAGATAGGCTTTAAACAAGTCATTTAATTAGCACCGGATCCCCAGCTTTGGCTGCGCCAACCAATTATACATTCCTGAGGCATGTGCAGGTCCTATTTCACAGGAGCGAGAGGCAGATCCTCTCCAGCCCTGTCTCTTACAGTACATCTCTCCCCTTCCATTTAAGAGAAGGTAAATAGCCCAGACAGACAGCTTCATTAGCCAGCATCTGAAGAGCGTGGGGCCGATTGTCGCTTAAATAGTGCGCTTTTACTGCAGGCCCAGCCGGCGACCTCCGATCAATTACAGCTGACATTATTGTTTGTCGGGAGCTTTTTTCCTGGACAGAGGGAGTAAAAAACGAGATCAGGCCTGAGCTTTGGCTGGAAATGTAATCTTCCCCCTCTCTTTGGTTCTTTCGCTCCACAAACAATAAATCATTCAGTTGAAGAGATAATAAAGTGCCAAGTAGGAGCTAGTTTAATTTTTGTCAGGGGAAATCTGTCCACAACAGAGTTAAGGGTAAGGGGCTGGCTGCTACCTCCATACCATTTTCAATGACAACGGGCTTAGTTTCTTTTTCTTATTTTCCTCTGTAGGGTTGGACGGCCAGAAGGGCTGAAGTCCTGTTTAGATGAAGATTAACTGCTGCACAAATCACTGCAGGTTATCATTTCTGTCATCAAAATAAATTACTGCTCTCTTTCTAATCATTTTAAAACATTCAACATTCAATCTTCTTTCGGCGTGATTCTTTTAACTATCGGACCTACCGTCAGCCGTGCGCTTTGGTTCTGATGTAACAGCTTTTTAATCATGTTGTTACCAAGGGCTGTTTTAATTCATTCAATTCATCCTCCGTGATTCAGATCTTTGCTTATCCATGCGCGAACTCCCAAGCACTGCACGACATAATAGCTGAGCTGTTTATATTGGTATTAAGTGATTTGTAGTTTTAATGATGGTAAATAGGAGTTCACCTTTGCTGGTCCCTCAGGCTTACTTCAGGTAAATTACTCCAAATGCATTGTTTATGCCCTTCAGGAGGGGGGGGGGGCTTGTGGGAATTCACCTCTCATCAGGTCTGAACTTCTATATCGGAGATAAACACAAACTGACGAATATGTTTCTGACGGTTTGCCCACTGGAATATATACACATTATTCTAGGTGATTAATGAGACTGACTAATGCTTGTTGATTCTGTTTTTGGAAAAGAAATACACATGAAGATTGTTCAGGACTGTGTGCTGCAGTTGCTTGTGATCCTTTTATTTAGTAAGAATATATCAGGCAAATGAGAAGAAATACATATGAATGAATCGAGAACACTTAACTATCTTGCAAAAATGCCAGATTCCTTGAATAAACCAATATCCTCCTCACCTGGCTCCTTTCAGCAACAAATAAAGGGATTTGGTGGACCCTCGTTGGTCTGTGGCACATTCCCCTACAGTGGCCTGAATGGGTCTTTATGGGAAAAACAACGCTTTAGGATGGGGTGACATGAAAGGGGCTGGACAGGCACTGAAAGCGAGACTAATACCACTTAGAGCGAACAGAGGTCCAGTGTTTTCCCACCAGGCTGTCTTGTCAGGTGGAGACACATCACTAGAAATTCATATACCATCAAGTACAGGATATTACAAAGATACAAGTAAAATAATGTAATTAACAGAGAGTAGAGTTGTGTTATTTTAAGCAATTCTCCACCTTTTCTTAATAGTTTATTGATTTGGTGAAGACTTACTGCTTAAGTCCATGTGTCTCTATGCATGTAGCTGTGTTTGATTGAATGGGTGTAATGTATCCACCTCAAAGGCAAAATAAGTCTCTTCACTCTGGCCCTTGAGTGGCCTTGAAAGGCTGATAGGTAGCCTAAACCTCTCCATGTTGTCCTACAGTAAGTACCCCCGCAATCAGGCCCTCTGTGGTGTTTTTTAATTGAGCTTAGCCTGCTGAGTGGTAATTGATTCAGTCTGAGCTACAGCAGAGGCGCTGATAGAAGGTGCTGCTTGGCTTCCGCCTTTCTTTAATCTCCCCTGCTTTATATTGTTTGGGAATACTCGCCACTGAGAAACTGCATGCCATCTTTCTTATGGAAATCAATGCTTCTTTTGGAAGGAGGAGAATGACAGCGAGGAGTACTTCTCATGTCCTTTCATTTTCAACCAGTGTCCTTCTCTTTAGAGGCTTCGCCATGCAGATCTCCTTGCCCTTTGGCTACTGATGTTTTGTCAGAAAAGAAGAGTGGAGTTGTTTTGTGGATCAGCTTTCTGTAGTGCAGTATCTTTTTTTCCCCTCTTTCTTTCACGCAGCTTTTTTTTACCTTGAACCGGGCTGCCAAGAAAAAGAGAAAAAAAAAGAGTGAAAAATCAACAGAGAGGCTCAATCAGATCCAATAGTGTCTATGAGGTTTTCTTTAAAGGATTTGAGGAAAAGCATCTGAGTGGCGGAGGAATGAGACCAAACTGTTCCCAGTCACTTTTGATCCTGCCAGTTCAAAGTCCCCATAGAGCAGAGGGGGAGGGAGGGGGTGCTGTGGTTGGGGGGGGTACAGACACCTAGCTTTGACCTTCTGTCTGCGCTCATGTCCTTTGAAAGTTGGCTTGTTTTCATTAAGCCATTCAGAAGCACAGTGCAGGGCTACAGTTTGACTAACTACTACCCCCTATGGTATCTTTATTAGACATTCTTTACATTTTCGGACTACTAATGGTTCAATGTTCCCAATTAGGTGTCTATTGCTAGACAGCAATTGAATAATTGAAAACATTTGTGAGATATCTCTGATGTTGTAATGGAATAATTTGTGTGCATATGAAAGAGAAAGAAATGAAAATCCCATTATTGTGTGAGCTGAAAGTGACTTTACTCGGTTTGGCCTCACTCTCTTCTTCTCTTTTTGGCCTGGAATATAGGCTGCTATAATTAGCCTAAAGTCATTGCCATACTGTGGTCTGATGGTACTTGTTTGTCATTAGCACATTTAACTAGTCATTTGGGTAATGACTTTCAAGATTGCCTTTGTTTTTACAGAGATATTTTTAATATGTAAATATTGAGACAATTTCCATAATGTGCCCTTTTTATTCATCATAGAATAATTGATGCATCTTTATTGCTCTGTAAACTTTGGTCTTTGAATGACTGTGTATATAGTTATCATCCCCATTTTCTTTATTATTATTGCAGTGGTATCTATTATTAACGTATGTTGTAAAACATTTATGTGTATTATGTTAACATGGAAAGATACCCGAGAAGCGATTAATTTGAATTATTCCACTTTTTCTCTAATGGATGGCAGTGTAAAGCTTTAGTGTTATTGGACACCACTTTTAAAGGGTATCTCAGTGGTGGGAATTACTGATTGCTGAATTAACAGCAGCAGGTTTTGAGTTTTCAGCCAGAGCCTCAGAAGTTTCCCCTGTGACTATCTCACTCATAATATGCATCATTGAGTAACCAACGACCTCTTCGTGTGTCTCAGGCCTGGAACTCCCCTTCATGATGATGCCACACCCCCTGATCCCAGTCAGCCTGCCCCCAGCCTCTGTCACCATGGCGATGAGCCAGATGAACCACCTCAGCACCATTGCAAACATGGCCGCCGCAGCACAGGGCCAGAGTTTGCCCTCCAGAATGGTCACCTCTGTTATAAAGGTAAATTTATAAACTGAAAGCAGCAATGTCATAACACTAGATGGTTTAAGTGTAACTTCCTCCGCCTTCCTGTAGTGTAAATTTTCACTCTATACTGGAT
>LKNJ01000115.1:112707-120207 GCA_002120245.1 Maccullochella peelii | reverse complement strand
AACATTCCAATGGTTTAATGATATCTCTCCACTTGTTTGATCTTTATGATCCTGGCAGAGCATTAAATTAATCTCTTGCAATGCAGTCTTAGAAAAGAGCACAGTGGGCGCAGAGGAAGGATGCAGTGCCCCGGCAATTTAAATAGCCAGACACCTCAGAGACAGCCACTATAATGTCACATCACTCATATCCTATGAACATGTCTCATCTTTTTCATGTCGTCTCTGCTGATGAAGGACAAAGGCTGTTTGTTGTTGTCTAAAAAAGACAGTTTCCAAAGTTGTGTCACCCAGTGCAGGGTAACCAGATGGTAACTCTGTTGTTTTTTTTGTTTTTTTTTGTTGTTGTTTTTTTGGGGGGGGGGGTGTTTGAACTCGATTATTTTTTGTCCAAATTTTGCCCGAGGAAAAAAAAAAAAAAGGGGGAGATTAGATGATGTGTAAGAAAAAAGCCTAGTAGAAAGCTAAGTGTTATCTCACATGTGACTAATTGAATTGCTTCAAACGGAAAGTCTGTGGCGATAGCTTCCGACAAGCCTCTGTCTCGTGAAACAGCAGGTAGCTGACAAACAAGGGGAAATTTGAAAGGTACAGAAGCCTTTGGCTGTAAACTCACTTTGGACATCAAACACTTGACATCATATTATTTCCTTGGGGAAAAAGGTGTTTGAAACGCAAGCCATATGTATGTACGTCGCAGTATAAGAGTTTTGTGTAAATACCATGTGGCAGTGTAAGCATTTTGCCAACAACAAATTTCACCACTTTGCCTCAGCCCTCCCACTGCAGTTAAACATGCCACATCTCTTTTACGCTGAGCTAAAACGCTTGACAGGAGAGTTGGAGGCAACTACGGTACGTAAACTGATTCTGTAAACCATATTTTAAAAGTGGGTGATTCACTGGTAATATGATATTGGCACTTCCCTGGTAAACGTTATATATCCTTGTTGACACAACAGGAGATGCACTCATAATGTCCTCCCAAGCACAAATGGATGCTTGTGGTGTATTATGTCACCTAGAGGTGTTTCCTTTCATGCTTGATATCAACTGGGCAATTGTTGATGCATCGAGCACCGGTGTGACCACAATGGACAAAGCTGATTTGCCACGCCTTTTCTTTGTCAGGATGCTGCCTAGATGTCCAGTTGATGTACTTAGGGCTGGTGCACTGTGCACTGTCTGCAGTCCCAGTTTACCACCTGAATGATGAAGTGGAGCAGGTCCCAGTGTCACAGTCTATTACATACAGCGGCTTTGGGCAAGTACCTGTGGACGCTGATGGGCTCATGCAGAGGGGAATATAGTTTGAAAAAAGATGAAAAAGACAAAAAAGCGATTTCTAGCCTTTGTAGTCTTTGTTCTGTTGCTTCTTTGCATAAGCATTTGCAATGATAAAAAGGAAGTTAGGGGACTTTAGGTCAGGCATCAGTTTTGTGCTCTTTTTGCGGTGTAAATATTTCACTGACATTGATGGTATCCCCGTACAGTATCATTAAAAGTTCGATATGTTCAGTGTAAGCTCCTTCTCTTCATCTTTCTGACTTTAATGCATAGTGTTTTGTTCAGTCCTCCCGATGTCCTTGGCGTTGCAAGCTTCAAACACATGCTGACTACCTGACTTTCCCTAAGTCAGGAGGCAAGATCATTAGCCATCACAACCCTGAAATGTGACTTGGCAGACAATAATGCTTTATGATCAAACAACTTGTCAGTGCGTCCTGTTGAAATGAAAGAGTGCAAAAAAATAATTCAATAGAGGATCAATCAAATTTCCCCAGCCCATGTGAGAGAGATTGCTGATGGTGCAGAGAGGGGCTATTCCTCGAGGACATGGGAGTTCATTTGGATATTTGTTCTCCCCCTCATGAATGTTCCATTGCGTGACACCATCTCCTGCTAATCACATTTCACTGAAAAGGGGGGATGCTTTTAGGGACGTTGAAAAGAGAGAGGTTCTTTTTAATCTTTGAAATGCCTCAAAAGTGACAGAATGCTTTCTCCTGCCAAGACGTGAGCCTCGGATGGGGAGATAAATATGCTGTGGTCAGCTAAGTGTATCTAGTGAGCAGAGAGGCAAATTTAATAATGCATTATCATTCACTGGCGAAGGTGAAATCTCCCTGTCCATCAGAAGGCTGAGGCCTGTTTCATGTTACCCTTCACTGCAAATGAACAAGTGCTTTACTCAGCCATACCAGAGATGCACAGTAGGCACCGGTGCTCTACTATATATGCTGCTCTGGACTGTCAGGAAAACAGGTCTGTAATCAAGGCAATCACCTATCTGTCTTGACTGGAGACATTAATGATCACAGTCCTTATTCCTGATAAAACTGTTTTGAACAATAACCTTTTTTTTTTTTGTTCTTCCTTTCTGAGAACACAAGGTGCGTTTTACATATCTGAGCATCTGCTATTATGCAGATTATGGGAACGTATTTACCCGAATGCCCTTGGACAACAGCATTAAACAATTATGAAGATTATGTACAATGCATAAAATTTGTGATTCAAAACAATTCATAGCTTAGCAGTGGCAACTGTTGCAGACAGATAAGGTTGACCCTGAATATGTATTTCTGTACTTTTGGAGACATTCTGTGAGGTTGTTTGTATAATTTAATATTTACATGTAAACAGTAATTAAGTGATGCTACCGACATGCCAGGGCCAGGCTCTGCCAAGGTAAACACCAGCCCTAGTAGTTTGCCACAGTCCATCATGTTTACAGACTTGCAGAGCCGAGTGCTGTTTGTGTGCTCTTCCTTGGCAAAGCCCATAAAACACAACCAATTTGATGCCGAGTGTTGAACACAGTCACTCTTATCGCCTGGCAGTCTACTCGCTGACTTGAGGACATTGTGAGTCAAACCTTTAAATTTTCACTCTGCGATAATTACGCCGCTATACTTGAGCTTTTATATCCTTTCACTGAGAAAGTAAATCATTCCTAATAAAGAGAGGAAGAATAGGGGGCGGAGGGAAAAGTGCTTGAGGACTAATTCTCTTCACTCCCTCTCTCTCTGCTCTCTATTCTGCTTTTTGAAAGCCTTTCTCTGAGTATTCCAGTCACCTTGACTTTGCAGCTGCAGCCTTATAGTCTGTTGCTTATCCTGTCTAACCCCAGCCTGTCAATTAGGTGTTTAAAAATTAATCTCTTTAACTGGAAATACCATGCCAGCTTTCTTCCGTCTGTAAATGAAGTGTTATTAATTCACACAGCGCAAAGCCAGTGTTATGAATAATGTTATCAAAACAGATTTCCACACGTTTAACACATTGCTCCTATTAAAACCCCTTAAGTATTTTTATAACTGTTAAACCAGGACTACTAATGGATTTGCATCCATTTTTGAGCTTCTATACCAGGCAGCCACAGAGCAAGTGCTCCTAAGCCAGGCCTTTTAAAGTTTACATTTCCCATTTCCTCTTTTGTTCTTTCATCTTCATTTAAAAGCAGCTCAGTATATCCAGTCTGGATTAGCGCCAGCCATCGGCGACGCTCGTTCAGCAGAAACAGAACAGAACGGCATCGCCTCTCCCTGTAGGATTGCAATGCCAGGCAATGACACCAATGTGTCTCCCCCCCCTCAACACAGCGAAGCTCTGATCTAGCAGCAGGCTATCTGGCCAACCACACCAAGCTAATACTTGTTCCATTAAAACCTAGTGATTATGGGGGATTTCCTCTCTGTTTGTTTGTTTGAATGCTTAATTATCAATATGTAATTGGCATGTGTATTGTGATGTTGGGTGCGTATTCGGTGGCATATTTTACTGGAATGCACATTGCTATCGGGTAGAAACAGGACTCCCCAGTCACTGTCTAAGTTAAGCTGCATGAGAAGTTGCTCTAATTAATTAATAAATGCTAAACAAAGGAGAACTAAACAAAGAGTGAGAAATAAATGGCTTGATGATTAGTGGGTCAGAGAGATTAGTGGGGTATACAGTACAAATGACCCCCTTCTGAAATGGGAATGATTCAGGCAAAATACCCAATCAATAGTTTAGGCCAATTTAATCTCTGGGATTCTTCTGTCAATAAATGGACCCGGTCAACGTAGGTCAATATGCAAAGACAATCTAAACACCTTCAAAGTGCCTCACTATAATGTCCTTCTTTGAGTATTATCTTCTTGACAGTTTGGGCTCATAGTCAATAGGTGAATTACAGAAATCTATTCCAGTCTGCCTGGCTGTCATTTTCTTTCTGCCACAAGTTTATTTTTGCTCCTCCAACCTGAGCCTTACTGCCTCCTGGTTTGACTAAAAACTAAGGTCATGGATTTAGCTCTGTGATCTCTAACCTTTAATCACCTTACCTCGCTCTGTTTCGACCAACTGTGATCGTCTCTCTACAAAATGCCATTTTGTCTCCACTACTGTTCGTTTTAAGAGCTCATTTGAAGGTGCGCGCTGGCAGAAACAAAAGTCCTGTATGCTTTTATGCAGTCATCACAGTCAGCCAAGCCTGTAATCCTCAGAGGTCCGATAATGACATAGCCCCTGCATTTATTACATGGAGGAGAGAAGAGAGGGAAAACGCTGACTTTGAACAAATGAACACTCTGACCTTTATGCAATAAATATGACATGAGCCGCATAAAAAGACAAGATATCTTCCTCCTGAATGGAAGTCAACACGGATTCTGCTCCCTTGCCTCTTGCTCTCTCTGTTTCCATTTCTCTCTCCCTCTCTCTCCTGATGTTTTTTTCCCTCCCTCTTTTTCCAGCTAACAGTTAAACAAATTATGAAATCGATTTTAATTGTTTGCACCATAATATTCCAATCTATGCTCCAAAGGTACAATTTGTAGTTCATAATTTTCTCTGCTGTAGTAGTATTATACATAATGTACATTGCAGGATATTATGGACAATCATCTGTCAGCATTCTAATCTTCATGTGTGATTAGATTCTTGAATTTAATCATTAGCGAGTATTTTCTCAGCAATGAAAGCGATAAAAATTCATACCAGGAAAATACAGTTTTAACAGAGAGAATCAACCTTTCACTGTGTCTTTTGTAATCTCAGTGTGATCCCAGTTGAGCATTGCGATTGTCTCCTTTTGTCACCTCAGACCGCCTCTCTGACAGTAAAGGATTTATGGTTATTTCTTCCATGCAGCCTGTCCATCTGTGGCTCTATCTTCATATGGCCTTGAGAATACGATTCAATTTATTAAGGCAAAGCAATGGACTCATTACTTTAAAAAGGTGGCAAGAGAGAGAGTGAGAAAGAGCGAGAAGTGACACACTGAATTGGTTATTAATGGAAAGGCACAGCCATAGGGCAGTTGAAATTTAATGATATCCTACAAGAAAATATGAGGGTGTCACTCTCCAAAAAGTCATGCTAAATGTCAACATTTTAAGGTCCCGGCGCTAATTTTATGCCTGTGCACAGTAATGTTTTGGAGAGCATTTAGGAAACACGGCCCAGTGGCCAGCCTGATTATCCCGCTCACCTTCTCTCCTCTCACCAAATGGGTTTGTGCAGCAAGCGATTTCATCTCTAAGTGAAGGGAACATTAGGGAGGGGAGAAAGAGAGAGCGATAGAGGAAAACACGCGGTTTGATTTTCATGCTGTGATAAGAGAGTGGGAGCCAAATGTTACCTGTTAATCTAGCCCAAACCGACCGGGGCTCTTGACTTTGTCCCCCAGCAGGGATGGGGCAAACACTCATTTTCCTCTCTCCGTGATGAAAAGGAAATTAGCTTAAATGTGATGAGGGCACATTAGTGTGTGCTGTGTGTGTGTGTGTGTGTGTGTGTAATGAGTGTGTATGTGTTTGAGGTCTTTGTTTGTATACGTCTGCCTGCATGCATGTGTGTTTTCTCTTTCTTCACAGTGTATACATTACATTACACACACATATGCACAACATATGTGATAAGTGGTAGTCATTCTAAAGGAATTTGTCTTGTATGGATCATCACACACATCCTCAGAGTATTTCCTGCAGGTTCTTACTTACTTTAAGAAAAGTGTGACTGCATGTGAATCTAACCCTCCAGTAGTACAATGTTTCTGTCCAGATGCTGTGAATAAATACATTTGAATTAACACTTGGGAAACCTGCTTTTACAAGTGTACAGAGATTCAAATTGAAAAACAAGAGACATAAAATAACATCCGTTTTTAAAATAAGAATGACATACTATAGTACCTGTTTAAAATCATCATACAGTAAACCTGGATTTATTTTGTTTGAAAGGCCCTCCAGAGTGCAGACATCATTTGCAAGATAAGCTAGGCTCATGTTTTTTTAAAGTGCTCAAATTGCATGCAACTACTTTTTTTGCCCAGCTCTGCATCACTGCATCACTGCATCTGTACCAGAAGACAGATATTTCCCTTGACAAGATTTTCCAAATCCAGCGCTTTAAGTGCAGGTGGAATAATGCTGTGTTGGCTGCTAATGGCTGTCCGAGAGGTCATAACTACTCCATTTGAAGGAGGCTGGTTTCTCCGCAGCCCTGGCAGGTCAAATCAAATGTAATTGTGCAGTGAAAAGCAGTGCCTTGCTTTGTGTTGGCTGTGCTGACAACCTCCAGGTTTAGCATTCAGTTCTCCTGCTGGGAAGAACACAGGTTTGCAAGGACAAAGGCTTCACCTGTCAATATATCACACTGACTGGCCAGCCAAATGTACCTCCTCTCTCCCTCTCTCTTTCCCCCTCTCTCTCCTATCTCTCTTCCTCTCTGTCAGTCTTTCATTCTCTGCACACCCATTCTATTCCAGCCTCCTCTTCCTCAGACTCTGCCTCACCTATCTATCCATCCATCCATCCATCCATCCATCCATCTTCTGTCTTCAACCATCTATCTCTCATTCCTGGCATCCTTCTCGCCCTCTTTCTCTCTCTCTTTCTCTCTCTCTCTTTGTGTGTCTTTCTGTATCTTCCTCTCCTCCTGCTCACACTGCCTTCGTGTGAGGACTCAGCTGAAATGTCCTGAGGGACCCAGTTTCAAACACAGGAACCAGAAACATATGGCACATTTTCAACTCCCAAGGTCAATTACAGCTATTTATCCAGAGATTGCAGCTAAATTTCCCAAGGTTTCTTCTAGATTTACCACAGATTGCAATGTGTGTCTGTCACATTTTAAATCAGGCCAGTTTCCCCTGCTTCTCTCCGCTCCCTGTGACTTTCCATCAAGTATTCCAAAGGCTTTCAAGTGGGTTTTAGACATGTTTTATCTCCGGTTATCATGTGCCCCATCTTTTTTGCCTCAGCTTTGCTAGGTCCAAGTGCCGCTTGCAACACAAATCTAATAACATGTAAATTGGAGATAAGCCCAGATCCCTCCAAGTGATATTTTTTACATTCATAGTTTGTCAAGTCAATTCCTGGGCCTCTGTTTTAGCAGCACAACACATGAGGAGTGAGAAAATTAACTGGATAGGTGATTCATCATTGCTAGCACACTGTCAAGGACTCCCTCTGCAGCTATTGAGAGCAGGGTGGAGGAGGAGGAGGACGG
>LKNJ01000115.1:0-112697 GCA_002120245.1 Maccullochella peelii | reverse complement strand
TTTTAAATTATGGCATTTCATTCAGAATGCATTGTATTTACAGCGTCCCATTTTTATTTGTGGCTCCTATTATCCGCCGAAACAGTTGTGCATGAAATGTTATTTGTGACAGGGGTGACCTGCGAGTGTTTTTCCACACAGTATTTCATAGTCGGGGGCCTTAACTGTACCTTTACCGTACGGTAAGCACAAGAGGCTGTCACAGCTGCTGTTGGCAGCCTTGCTAGTAGAGAAATATCACCTGGAAACAGAGTACTCCATTCCACCGGCCCCCATCACTCCAACGCCTGTCGCTGTAATTAAGTTGAAGTCAATGATTCTGGAGCGATGGTGAGAAATAAACATGCAAACACATGCCAGCATTTGCAGCCAGGCACAGAGGAAAAGCGGGGGTGGGGGTGGGGCAATAACATTAGAAGCACAGAAACCACAGATCTAGATCATGTTCCGCTGGAATTTACATTTGAGTTTCATTAAGCCTGTTTTGATTATATTGATTAAATTAGTCACTTATTAGCTTCCCATTTCTTTTTTTTGAAAATGCCTGTATTTATGCATAGCTCCTGGTGGAAATGTTATCTGACAAGGGGTGCTGTACGGTAGTTGGAGTCTGTCGAACAAAACACGCTGTTTGCTTTTCCCAGAGCATGACAGGTTGTTTCCCCTGCAACAAAGCCATCAAATATTCTGTGTGATCCAATGTTGTGTTTGAGGGGAGGCCTGCTGAGTGGGAAGCCGGAGTTTGTTAAAGCAATGATTTATGATTAATGCCAACACTAAATAAGGGACAAAGTGCCTACAGTACAAATCAATTACAAAGCTACAACAGCAGACCTTTCCCCGAGGTCTACTAACGTCTCTAGTTGTTATGGTGATTTTATTGGAGGTGGGTGATGCATGCATATAATGCAATGCAATACATCTATATCAACCTGAGCTGGAGCCAACAGTAATGCTTTTGATCTTTGATTAGTTATTTTATTGAGATAAAATGGGACTTTCATGTTGTGCCACTGTGTAAGGAGAGTGCATTTTATATCTCTACCCAGACACCGCCCCCCTCAAAATGCAGACAGGACTGCACCAAACAAAACAAATTACCACAGGAGTGGCTTCTTAAAAGTATGCAATTCATTATTTTTATGAAGTCAAATTATAAACAAATTTTAATCCATTAGGCAACCATCCATTCTAATTAATCAACAGGAGTGAACTCCATCTGAAAAAGGAGAAAGGTTGTTTACTGTCTCTCCGCGGACCAGCGGTGCATATTTCAACATCTTCTCTCTCAGAGAGAAAAAAAAAAAACGTTCTTCAAATTACAAACCTAAACTGTGAATCCTAACACTCGACTTTTGGCGCAGAGATGTTTCCAGGGCATTTGCAGATGCTTGAAATAATCTCCAATGTTTTTGCTCAATCTGCTCTGAGGATGGGTGAAATAAATACTTTAAACTAATTAATGTAAGACCAGCTGTTCCCAGCACTTGGCTAGCGTTGGTGAATATTGATGGGAGGGAGAGGCAGGGCTGTTCAGCTCCACTCGCTGTTTGTACAAGATTCAGCCTGCCACATAAACAGATATGAATACTGGATGAGAGCAGAGAGGTGCTGTGCACAACACAGCCAGGGTTCCACATTACAAATAAAACTTTTCCCCCGTTTCATTAAATTAACAATTAAACAGCTGATGGTGCAGACTTCCTGTGGAGATCTTTTTAGACTGGATGTGTTTAATAAACTGTCTCTCTGCAAGATGGTAGCACTTACAAATTGTTGACTTGATAAAAGCTCCCTGGACAAAAACATGTGTCAGATCTGCACCAAACGGCAGTGTCCATACTGTTTTAGTTTGACCTGGCTATATCTGTGTCTGCTGGTTTTCCTCCTGCTTTCTCTCTCTTCCTCTTCTGCTCCTCTTTCCTCCTCTGAGGCCTGGTGGAGAGGCTGGACAGCAGATGGCAGGGCCCTACCCCTCTGCCGGTGATGAATGGAGGATGATGTCATCTTAGGTTTGACAGGCACCCGTGCGTGCATACACAAAGGAAGCCCGAGCCTCTGGGGTCGAACTGTGGGCCTGCTTCTGATTTTGGAGTCCACATGACATCTCTTCAATGGGGGAAGCTTGGATTTATGTCGTAGTTGATATTGTTTAACCCCACACTCGGGCCTTGAGAAGAAGCAATACAAAGGAATCTCCAAGGGACCAGTCAGTCCACTATATTTGTGAGAGGAGGGAAGAGCTGGAATTGGCTGCTGAAGATACAATACAGACCCAGTCATTGCTAATGGTCAATTCAGGATCAATATGTGTCAGCATCGCCAAAAACTACTCACATATTCTACCACTTAGCTTGTTTTCAAGTTTCCCAATGATTAATCAATTTTCAATGTTCTTATTTGTCTTTGCAGAGGACAACTCAATGTGCACCCCAACAGCAAGAGATAGCTACGAGAGGTTGTCCTTGGCTGGACAGGCCCTGCCTCCTGGCTTCCCCTCACCATTTCTCTTCCCAGATGGCTTGTCGTCAATAGAGACTCTCCTCACCAACATACAGGTATGGGCCACTGACAGAGTTGTGCCCACATAACAAGACAGAGTTAACAGATTTTGACGCAACTTGCTTGAAAACACGCTGTTAGGAGCAGTAACATCTTCTGATGGTTTATCCAGTAAAGGATCTCTGCACTGTGCCTTTAACCTCATTTAGCCAAGCCAATTCACAAACATTGATTGTTTCAAGCTGCTATGTGTAAAATTTTAATGTGATTGGAGTATATTTGAAATTATTGTGCTTGTTATAGAACAAGGAGACAATCCTGGTGCAGTCTGTGTCTGCCACAGTGTCTTTGATTTAACTACCACTTGAGGGCACCAAAGTGGAACATTATTAAATTAGTTGCTTTAAGAAATGCATTGTCGATATACTTCAGATCAAGACCATCCTCTCCAGAAAAGTTACAGCTTTGGACTTTTGTTCAAACAGCTTAAAACATGCTCACAATCAGCAGGAAGTAGTGTGACTTTCTGATGTTAAGTAAGAGCGTTGAGTCTGGGTTGCATAATTGGGCATAGAGAGTGTTTGACTTTGACAATAGAGACCTGTGTACGTCTCGTCTCCTACCAACAGACCTACATTCCATTAATTATAACTATCACCGCAATCTTTTCCATGAAGGTCCATTCTAGACCTTGGAAAAAGTGCTTTGACATACATATCTTAACTCAAGGTCCTCCAATTAGCTTTTTTCGAAGTGTTCGACTTCTGTTGTCCTTCACGGTTGAGCATACTCCATCTGCTGAAAAAGACTTTAAGATACGTTTGAAAGCTTTGGAAATAGCTAGCAAGACAATGTAGATTTAATTTTTTTTTTTTTGTCAAACTTAACCAAGTAGTATTAGTTGCCTCAACTAATCACACCATCACCATCGGTGTGGCAGAGCCAAAAACAATGATTGAGGACTAAATTAGTAAAATACTCTGTAAAGAACCTCTTTGTACCCAAAGAGAAAACTATGCTTGTGTTTTTACACCCAAATGATTTCCAAAGAGCGTCAAAATATCTAAATGTTTTGCTTATTTTTTTATGCTATTTTTGCCAGATCTCTAGCTTAAGACTATTGTTTCGCCGCAATTTAAGGCTTTCCATTCTAGTGTTGGTAAAAGTCATTGTCATGATGCAGACTTTCTACAAGAGCGAATTTTTAGTCAAAAAAGTGGACCTCCTTGCAATATACTTAGCATGAACGTTAGGACTACCGATACACTCATCTGTAAATCTGCATACCTTAACAATACCCATCTACTCAGAGTGCCATTTAGGCTTCAGCTCAAACACCCCCAGTCAGAAAGATTAATGTATTTGCCTTCTGTCGGAGTGTAATGATGTGTGCACGCTGCTGCCCTTCTCATTGCACTTGTACTGTTGGCATCAGAGTCCTGCTTCTCCTTTGGCTCCACGTGGTAATTAGAAAGCCACAAGTCGCAAGCTCCCAGCACTCCACTAAGTCATCTTTGATAATGATCTTCACGTTGAATATTTATATACAAATCAACAAAATGAAACCAAGCAGAAAATGAAGATAAAGCAACTTAGAATAAATTGGGGTCAGAAGAATCAACAATTAGTAAGATATAGCCCAGTGCATTTGATATAATTGCATGTGGATGGGGAATAATTGTGATGAAAATGGCTGCGCTACTGTACAGCTTTCACGTGAGAATGCAGTATATTTCAATTCAGGACTGTCAGGAGTATATTTGGAATGGCAGTAATGTAATTGATACATGACAAGATCCTTGTCATTCATATTATTCATTCCTGCTGTGTGAGGAGCTAGAAAATGTGCCTAACCTATAGACTGATACTGTGTATTTATACCAGTCCAGTTACAATTGTCAGCTGTGCAGTTAAATGGGATGATGTAAGAGAAGTATAGACAGAAACATGAAAATATAAAGGGTCAGTCTGTAGAGTAAAGATGCTGACCTTGCCTGTAAACCTTTCACCCTCTACTTAGTAGACTGGAGCTTTGACCAAGAGGTGAGCTCCATTTTAACCCTCAGAGTGACAGTGCTGGCCGGTGTTGTCTCCTTCAACCTTCTCAATCAAGCAAACGTCTCTCTGGTCCGCTTCAGATAGCTCTTAAGTGTAATGTCCATCTATGCTTGTATTTCACGGCTTTGACCAAAAGGGGTCAGACGTACCCAGCACTCTCACATCATTCATTATTTGAAAAATGATTATTACAAAACCTCAGGTAGATCCGTTCATGTTTCTAGATCTTGTGAGAGCAGCTAAAAGATAATGACATCTTTGCAGATAAAAGGGCCAGCAAAGGTGGTAAAATGCCTGAAAGGAATCATGTAGCAGCAGTCAGCTTTTGGCCCTGTGCTCTGCTTCACTACTGTGGGCAGCACAAAGAACTGCTGGCTGTGACATACTTTCAGTGTGGTTTGCTGTCACTTCATCTTGAAGCTCTTAAATAGCCCACATCACTCTCTCTTTCCGTGCTCCCCGCTCTCCCTTTTTTCTGTATATCTCTGAGTATATATATATTCATCCATGGGTGTGTGTGTGTGTATGCAGGGCTTGCTCAAAGTGGCAATTGACAACGCGCGGGCTCAGGAGAAGCAGGTGCAGCTGGAGAAGACGGAGCTGAAGATGGAGCTGTTCAGAGAGAGGGAGCTCCGGGAGACTCTGGAGAAGCAGCTCGCCATGGAGCAGAAGAACAGAGGTACTGCCTGACGACTACCTGGCACTGAATCCTCCCTGTCAGCTGTGTGTGTGTGTGTGTGTGTGTGTGTGTGTGTGTGTGTGTGTGTGTGTGTGTGTGTGGGCATGCGTAAATGTGTGTATTTCCGCAGCGGTTCAGACTTCACAGGCCTGTGCTCATGTAGACGTGATAGCTCCTGATTGTACAGACACAGTTCTGCTTGTATGTTTCTTATTGAAACACTGACGTACAGTAAGCGGCTGTGTTTCTTTGGTTACACATACAGTGATCTGCTTAGCGCTGGTTTTCCTGCTCTTAGTCAGTTAACATAATTGGTAATACACATTAACTTAGAGAAATTCACTCTCAGTCTCATGTTAAATGCATCAGCCTCATATGCTAACTGTGTCGTTTATGTTTAATGAGAGAAATTCATGAAAAATATCCCAATACGTTTTTCAATTTGCTTTAATTCCCTCTAGCAGTTTGTTAAGTCGCAGTCAGTATATTCTTTTATTAAAGAAGATCTTTATATATTATAAAATATTTAGGTTTAATTGATTTCCATTTCTCTATCAATTTTAAAAATTAGGTTATTATCTTTTCCTGCTAGAATGCAATAGCTACAATAATCAGATTTCAGTCTGAGATAAGGCTCCGCTAATTTTCCCCATAGCTCATTCCACGTTGTTACTGTGGTCTTTCCCCGTCTCAGCAATCATTCAGAAGCGTCTGAAGAAGGAGAAGAAGGCCAAGAGGAAACTCCAAGAAGCTCTGGAGTACGAATCCAAGAGGAGAGAGCAGGCTGAGCAGACTCTGAAGCAGCCCTCGCCCTCTGACAGCATGCGTTCACTCAACGGTCAGACGCTCCACCGTGAGACACTGTTATTATACATTTCACATCCAACACTTTCAGACATTTCAGGCACCAGTGGTTTCTAGTGGGACAAATGAAGGGAGGAAAGAAAGCAAATGTGTCAATGCAAAATGTTATATGTGATTTTTGAGGAAATAGAGAGCAAATATTGTGAATGTAAAGTCTTCACATGCCTTGTTTTGTCCAACCAAAAGTATAAAACCCCAAAATCTTCCATTTACAATGATATAAAACAGAGAAAAGCAGCCAAGTGTCACATTTTAGAAGCTGGAACTAGAGAGTGATTGGAATGTTTGCTTGAAAAATGACAGAAAATATTGATTATCAAAAGAGTTGATGATGATGAATCAGTGCTACTGTGCAACCAGCAATTCATCAAAATGTCTCACCCAGAGTTAAATCATGTATTTCATATTTACAGGACATTTCAATTATTGGTAGAGGTGTAAAGTAACTAACCACATATATTCAAGCACTAAACTTAAATACAGTTATTGTTCATTTTTTGTATCTAACAGGAGTTACTAGCTGGTTTGCAGAGTTTAGGTTTTACATACAAAACATGATAAGCTCATGAAATATGATTTACTGTCAGAGTTTAAACTAGCCAGCGTGTCAGAAGATCTCATTTTAATATGTCAGTAATCTGACATGTCAGATCTTTTTTTTTTTTTCTTTTTTTTTCTTGTTTTTTTTTTTTACATAAAATCAAGTTGAGTACAATTTCACCTTTGACACTTCAGTACATTATATTACCAGCACATCTGTGTTTCTATTTAAGCAAGCGTTTGAATGCAGGGTCACACTTTTAATGGCTAATTATTTTAACGTGTTAAATCAAAGATTAGAGCATTGTTTTTTTCCCCCACCACTGATAATAAGCACACAGAGAAGCACATTTTGTGCAATACACACATTCAGTTCCGGAGATATGGCTTAAAGGCTTAGCCTCTTGTTTTAAATGAACGATGCTGTGAAACTGGCATTGTGATAGGTGGATGTCGAGGATGTTTAACGGCGGTGATCCCTCTCTTCTCTCAGACTCTCTGACCCCTGAGATGGAGAGTGACCGCAGCAGTGGAAGAACAGATGCTGAAAGGACAATACAAGGTACAGGGGCTTAGATGAGACAATAAATCTCTCTCTCTTTCTCTGGCTCTCACTCTTGCTCTCTTTCTCTTTGCTCCCCCCTGCTTCCTCTCTCACTCTCTACCTCACATACACACACACACACACACACTGCTTCAGCTTATGAACATTAGTGTTTCTGTGCCTGCTGTTCGGGCATACAGCTCACCATCTGGGCCACAGCACTAGGTCAAGATCATTGGTTTTTTGTAGAAATAATATTGTTCTTTTACTTGACTTTTAGTGGCTGTGATGTTTTTAGGAAAAAGATCTTTGTTGGAACAAAACGCTGCACAATACAGTAGATAAAAAAGTGACACAACTAAGCTAGGAGGTCGCCAGGAAAGAATGAAAGAAGTGGTTTGTTTACAGCTCAGGAAGCATTAATGAGTCATAAAACCACAAAAAGCAGTGGAATCCCCCCTTTGATAGTAATAAACGGGGCAAATCAATCCATTTTATGAATAAGCCTTGTACATTTTTAATGGTTTGTTTGTTTGTTAGCCTTGGGGGTGCAGTATGTGTTTGGGGAAGGGCGCTCCAGTGATAACCTCTGTAGACTGTCTGCTATCTGTGTTTACCCAGATACAAGACACCTTGCAGAGGTTGAATATCCTCATTATTACTCGAATGTCTTCCTTTAATACGCCTAAGCTGCGTCTGCTCAGAATGCCGCCCTTATCAGCAGGAGAGGTCCCAATTTATCCGGAAAAATGCTCCGTGTAATTTGCTGTGAAAAGTGGAAAATATTCATCTTTGTATGCAAGAATAAGTTGGGTCCCTTTTAACTCTTTAATGTTTGATTAGTCTACTTGAACTGATATTTTGTGAAAGGGCAAAAAGAAAGAAAATGTATTAAGAGAAGTGATGACTCCTCCTTAATTAAATGTCATTCAGTCACTGCAGGGATCTGAAACAGTTTGATGTCCCAAAAAAGGAAATCCATATGTCATCATTTAAATACGAAGATAACTTCCAGATACAGCGCAATTATAGACCCCTATTTCATACCAAATTAGTATATTTAGCCACTTTAATTTCTTTACACTTCTATGAAGAGCTGGCCCTTTTGTAGTGTAATTGTATCAAATTAAACGTGTTTTACACTTATAGTGACAGAAGCCATTGTCCTGCTTAAATGTGTAATCTAGGATGAAATGAAATAGAAATATTTCTTTTTTAAATGTTTTTTTTCTAATCTAACCCCTGTTAGGAACAGTGGGATGCGGCCACAGAGCATATAATTTTTGCTTTCTCTCAATCACTCTGATCATTGCCTTGAAGAGTGGAATGAAGTAGGAAACTAAATAACAGGCAGCATTTTGTGTTTTTGTTCAATTAGAGAAGCATTTGTCTGCCACCCATGTCTCCTCTGCTCTACTCTGCAAGCCTCGCTGTATAATTAACCTCAAATGGCAAAAAAAATGATGTTGATAAATTACACAAGCAGAGGGGGAAAAAACAAGCCTATCACTCGCATGAAAGCCGAGAGAAATGTGTGGGTATAACTCCAAAGTAAGGGAGGCGAATGGAGAGAGAGAGGGAAAAAAAATAATGAGGGCATAATTTTAGAGAACTAATTATTTCTATTTGTCTTTTGTCACACTTCTCTAATTCTGTGATATTAACACAGTCTGTGTTTATTAATTGCTTTTACAGTGTTTTGAATCGGGTCCAAGAGGGAACGTGGCTCTTTTCACAGGCAGGCAAGCTACTGGGACTGTACCTCGCCAGTACTGCCTGGCAACGGTGCACATGCGAATATCTTCCCCCAGTATCTTCTCTGGTTCCCTGCCGCTTCCCACTCGATGTGTTCGGCAAGTTTACACGACCCTGTGCACAGAGATAAAGTTCTTTGTTGCAAGATTAAACATCAAAACAGTTAAAGTGAAATTAAAATTAAATGAATGAATGTCACTGAAGCAAAAAAGACTGTAATTAATGGATCCCTTAATTGTCTTCATAAAATATTTGCATGGGCATAATTTGCATAATTTACATGTATTAATTAATCTTTCAAAGGAATTTTATGCTGAGAGAAGCCAAAAATTCCCTTTGTTTTATTTAGCATCTAATGAAATATTTATTCTCTTTAATGAACTTTTCATCTTGATTTGAATATAAAAATACTAAAGTTTTAACATATTTTAATGAGACAGCCTTTCATAGAACAATGTGTCAAGACGTCACCAGTTTTTCTAGTCATGTATGTAAAGCAGATGTTTCAACATTTGCACTAATATTGCGCCCCCTGATTTGAAAATGGATTTGAATGAGTGAGATTTGCTTATCAGAACCCCTCACTCATCCCGTCTTTCATGATAATTTTATCTATTAGAGGTAAAATGCTTTAATATCTAACCTCCTCTCGACAACGAATTAAATGTCATCATCCGTCAAATAATCAAATCGTCCCCGGTTTCATTAACAACCCTATAAACTGCTCCAACTGTGAAGCTGGGCAGGCAGGTAGACAGAGTTGCGAGGTGAGCGTGTGATGTGTCATCTGCTCTTGCTATGAAAGGTGTGTTTGTGTGTATCCCGGCCCACACTCTTAACACTCACCGGCCCCCTCCCTGGCTGTTTGTTCGTCGTAGCGCTGCATTCATGCTGTAATGACTTTTACACAGAACTTGGTGGTTGCTGCTTGAATAGAGGCAGCCAGAGTGCAATGCCTTTGAGACCTACGGCAGTGCTGGGTAATTAGCCTGTGTGTTTGTACACCCCCCCCCAACACACATACTGTATGCACACACACACAACAAGCCTTTGTTGTCTCCACTCCCCACGACAATGCATAAAACACCAGCTAAAAAGGGAGAACAGGATTGATGTTGATAATGTAATGAGTACAGTTTTTAAATGTAGCTAAATTCTCAGTAGTAAAATAAGCAAAAAGTATCTTTTTAATTTTAGAAAATAACCTGATGCTTAAAGTGTGTTTCTGAGCAGAGGTAAATGCACTTTCAGACATCGTAACCAGGTGTATTCTCCGCGCCTCTGTAGAATAGGAGTCAAGCGTTGTCTCCGATGTCCTGTGCGGCTTGTGTCATGTCCAACAACTTGCGCTGCTAAATGTCTTTGTGTGCGTTTGTCTTTAACATTGAATTATTTAGGCACACTGCCATAGAGAAGTGTGGTCTCTTAAAGGCATTACTGTAGCTTTCTCCGGCAGAGGAATGGTGAAGGTAATAAACGTCAAACATGCTCCTGAGCTGTGCCTAACAGATGCTTTTACCAGCTCAGCGTCGGAGCAGCACTGCTCGCTCAGGCGAACACTCAGACAAGATTGTTCACTGGAAATGGACAAAGCTCGTTAGGTTGGAGGTGTCTGGAGATAACGTAGCAGAGCAATGTCTGCCGTTTTCAATAAACACTATTTCCATGCAGGAAATGTCACTTAGAGAGCGCTTTACATCATGAGTGCAGTATTATGTTCAAACAAGCGTATCAATAGAGATGTCTTAAACACATGTGGCATACAATTCTGATGTGGTGTGGTTATCATAGCTGCTTTTACAGTGTGTGCTTTCTTGGTAAAAATATGCATCTAACAGTGTAATTACATTTGTACATCCAGACTGATGTACTGTAAAAGTAAAAGTATTTTAGTTAGTCCTCATTTTCATCACCTGAAACCAACAAGCTCCAAAAATATTTGTTGCAAGTAATTATATTATATTACTGCACATGATATTTAATCAGATTTGTCATGGTTGCTTATCCTTAAATCGGTTTCTGAATCCATAGTAACACTGCTGAAATTGAAAGACTAGAGGGCAACATTTTGAAGTTACATTTCATCAACAGTCACATCCTGAATAGTGCATTTGCGTCAGCAGGATGTTAGCTGTTGGCTAATCCTTGGCTCCTGTGTGTCCTCTGTTGCAGATGGGAGACTGTTCCTGAAAACCACAGTGATGTACTGATAAGGCCGTGAGGAGCTGGAGGAAATAAAAATTTCCGAAAAAAAGACGAAGAAAAAAACAAAAAAGAAAACCCATGAAGATTCTCAAGAGCCCTTATCCAGGCTGATTTAGTAGAGGAAAGAAGTCAAGCTGCTTGTAGGAGTTCATTGGAAATGCTGTGTTCACCCAAATGCTGGAGGAGGTTGAGTCTGAATGTAGAATAGGAAGTCTTTTTCTCACAGAGGCCAACATTAAATAGTTTGATAAAGCAGGTTTTGACGTAGCGGGTTGGTCAATGTGAAGGATAAACATATATATTGAGCACAGTAAAAATGTACCCATGGTACACTGTTGGTAATAACTCATAAATTCTCAGCACTGAAGATTTTTATACTGTATCTCAGCCAGCGAGAAAGCTTCGAAAAAGAAATTCGACTGAAGTTTTGTTTTTGTATTTCAAATTGAATTTTGAGAAGCTAAAAATGACACGTGGAGATGAACCTTGTGAAGAAGAAAAAATGTGAATCTATCCATGTGTTCATCAAAAGAGAAGACTGATGTTTGATTCTCATGTTTTCTAAATTAGATGACAATACAATCAAGTTTCCTTTTTACCATTTGTGTATATACAAGATCTGATGATAATGATAGGAATACTCACTCTATCGAGCCCGAGTGGATTGATAAGGTATGTGTATATAACGTTAAGAGGTATTGTGTATGCAGTAGAGCTATTAGGCAAACAATACCACCATTTATATAAACCTACAGTTTTGTTTCGTTCTATTTCTGAGCCATCATTCTTTCCTATAGCTGCCATTTTGGTGAGAAAGCATGCAGGCATGTAAATGTTTGTCCTGGAATTATGATATTTAATAAATCCTATATTGTGCTGAACAAATACTAGGGTTGACTCACACAAGCCCAGATGATTTTGAAAACATAATTATCAAACATTTCACTTTCAAAATGAAGACTTTTGCTGTCAATAGTACTGTAATCTTTGTAACAGAGGTAATATTTCTTGGAATTTACTGTACATTTTTGTCATGAGACACACTCAAAATCAGCACCTCCCGATGCTTTTTAAAAAAAAAAAAAAAATCCAGACTAATTATGATCACGTGTCAGCTTGAGAAACAGTCATGACACAACTTTTGGAAAACTGAATGCAATTTATTTACAATTGTTAAAATCCCTGTTGAACCTACACAAACACACCCTTTCTTTTTTTAGAGTGTTTCATAATATCCTGACGAGAAAAAAAACATAGTAAGTTATAATTTTCCTGTTACTTTCCCTGAAGACATTTGAATTTCGGTGCTGAAACACCTGTGTATATTCTCTAGACATAAGCTGATGTCAGTCCTTTAACTGCAAAACAGTTTAGACCTTATGTGTTACAATCAGGAGAGGAGGAAGAGGAGGAGTGTCCCATGTTCACAATGTGTTTGTTCTTTTTGTTCTCAATGGAGTGTCTAGGTCTGTTGTCACTGATAACTTATATAGCTTCTCGAATCATCTCTTCATTGTACTTCAAATTCAAATAAAGTTAACATGTTGATGATAAACTATGTTGCCCGGGGTCTTGAACACACTTCTCTGTCGCACTGCTGTCGACGCCGCCGATTGTTTTGAGGTAGAAGTCACACACTGGTTTCACATTCCAGATACGGCTTGATAGGGGAAAGGCCACTAACACATAAACATGTAGATCGTCGCCACTGAGACAGCCACACACAGCAGATCAAGATGGTCTGATACAAATGTAATGCAAGTGTTGGAGGGGGGCAGCTTCTTTTTGTTTGTTTTTTTTGCAATTCTGAATCATTGTTGTGTTTTTGGCGTATTCGTTACATTTACAATCAGCCCTCAGTCTTTTAACTCATTTCGGTGTATTATGTACGGCCTAAAAAAAAAACGCTGCAGGTATACTGTACTGTAGAAAAATAAATGAGCATATTGTTCTTCACTTTGTATAGCAGTAAAAAAAAAAAAAATGTATGAGTAATCAAATGATGAGAATATCTTGTGTAAGTTTTCCTTTCTTTTCACTGAGTGTGGATGCGAGTGTGTGTGTGTGTGTACCCTTTGACTTGCATGTATGAGTGTTTTTTTTTTTTAAAATGCATAGGCTAAGCCTAGATAAACTATGTAAATGAGGGTGTGACCAAGCTCACTGTAAATAAATTATTTCATGTGTACTTTCAAGTGTATGACACTAATTCACAATATATATCCCCATAGAATAAACAGCACTCCTCTAACCAGTTGCTGTAGGGTCATGCATTATAATATTCACTTTATGTAGCACTTCAGCTTTGAGGGCGTTGTTCGGAAATCATGAAGCTCTTCTGTTGATGTTGCATTTGTCAGATTATTCTGTTTTGTAAAGGTGACATTGTCAGTTTTTATGGCACTTCATACATTTTTTTTTTGTGTATGTTTTTAATTATAATTTTTACTGACTGTTCCTGAGTGACATTATTTGTTTTGCTCTTGAGACACAATAGTTATCCACAGATATCATTACAGAACAACCGTAACAGGTACGGCTCTTAAAACGCATAAAAAAAAATATGAAATCGACATTGAGAGACAAATTTCTCTAGTAAGCAATTCTGAGTGAAATGTGTTGACACAGCATGCTTGGCCCATGCCCATTTTGCATGCTTTTTAAAGCATGGCCGTAACACAGCCACAGAGATGAATAATTGACTGATTGCTGCATAATTCACTGCTGCATTGTAAAAATTCAAGGCCTGAAATATTTCAAGCTTTTCTTCTTTTTATTAAATATGAGGTTAAAGTTTCAATCAACCTTGAAAGAACAATATGACACACAATGGGCGATCAGTCATGAAACCATGCTTCTCGTCGAGTTCAGACTCCCACTGACTTGTCGCGGCTCCTCTTGAAACTTAAGCTCACTCTGCAGTGACAGAAACTGTGATATCACGTCCACTTTATCCATTTAATGACTCAATCGTTCCTTCTTTTTGCTGCGGTGAAAGATTCACTCCGCTCGCCTCCAATGAGCTTGTGCGACGCCGGCTGTTCACAGCTATTACTCAGATATTCTGTTTATTTCTCTATCTGATGCCTTTTTTTCAGCACTGGCGTCTGAGAGAAGAGGCCCTGCAGCTACATGTTTCATATCACTGCACATTTTGTAATAAATTCAATTCAGTACAAATATGACCATGAGGCACGAAAGCTTTAAATACCAAATGTGCATTATAGCTGTGTTGTTGCATTTGACTTTGCTGCAGTGTGGAAGGCACAGTGCTGATTGTATATTCAGAGCGTTCAAAGCTGTGTGAGCTGTGTGCTTTACTTACTTGGCTTGATGTGGCGATGTGCTCATGAAGACATCATCCAGACATGATTATTCCGCACGATCCTGCCTCTTATTTCACTGTTGCTTTGCCTAACGTCACATTGCACAATTTGTTGTTGTTTTGCGCTTGCTTGACCAGCTGAAGAAACGCGTTTATCCTGATGCTGCTGACAGATTTCTTTTTTTACACTTTAAGGATGAAAAAGTTTCACAGGAGAGAAATGAAGTTGTATTTATACTTCAGCATATTGTCAACTGCATTGTTAACGCAGACTGAGCTAATTCCTTGCTCATCATCACAACCAGGAGATGGCCATTTAGTGAAAGCAGTAATATGGCATGTCTCTTGATAACTCGGTGGTGCCCTGAGTCTGTGGAGACACATTAGGAAGGTGCAGACTGATCGTCTGAAAGATAGGACTAATGTCACCTAATCAGATAGACCATTATGTATTAGCGAAACTACAAAACAGTTTTATCTGACAAGGGCCAGGCCACATTACCTAAATTAACATTTTGCAAGCGTGAACATGGAAGACCACAGAGGCGAGGGGAGGGCTAGGACTGCGGCCTGCGCTTAGACATTCGGCAGTAATTATTAATTTATGATTGTCTCTGGTCTTAATGAAAATGAAAGCCAGGAAAGAGAACAGGGAGGGATAATGTGGCGTGAAATTGAGTTTCATTTGTACAGGGTCCACCTTTTAACTCTGTGCTTCTTAGGCGGAAATGGAGCCGAGCGCTTCCCCCTCTCTCTTTCTCTCTAGAGAATGTATTTCAGTGTTTTGTTTTTTTTTCATCATGTTCTCTCTCCTAACAGTCTTTCAGTCAAAGTGTGTTCATATCCTCTCATCCTTTTGTGATATTTGGGGCCAACACGCCCTTTAACATCTCCATTACTCTCATAAGGCCTTTTCAAAATGACACAAGGCTCTTTGATGTCTGATAACTATGTCAACAAGTTTCTTGAATGGAAATGTCTCCGCACAGTGCTTCTTTAATGTCAACAAGGCAGCACAGAAAGGTCTCGGACCAGGTTGGCATAAGGGGTCGAAAGGAAGGTAGATTGATTGACACAAGATTGCATGAGGTATAATGCCTTGTTGATATTATACAAGACAGATTTTTTATAATGCTGCAGATGCTGGCAATGTTGCTCCCTGTGGATTGTGACAGGCCAATTTAAGGCTTACAATTGTGCTATACTGAAGTGATAATAGTTTAACAGCAGGAATGATGGAGGTGTCTTTGCACAAACACTATGCAGAGATGAGGGGCATTAGATCACCTATATATTGTTTTGTAATGATTTAATTTAACAATTATCTTAAATATTGTAATTATGGCTGCTGCTTAACAGGTAATTAGCTTGTTCATTACAACTTTTTTCTGTTAATAGGTAAACCAACGCACACAAACAGCTACTCAATTCCAGCTTGTTCCACTTTGAATGTCTACTACTAAGTCATAATACATCACTTCTTCTTCTTCTTCTCTTCTTCTTATTTTCTTTTTTGACGTCTTGCTCTGCCACGTTGGATAATCACTTACAGCTACAGGTATTGTGTTATACCTGCAATAACTGATATTTTTGGCCACTAGGGGGCAGCGAAAACAAGCTGTAAACACAACATTGACCTACAATATCATCACCTTTTAAGTTATTAAAAGTTATTAGCATGCAGTTGAATATTACACATCCAGCATTACCATTCATTTAAAGTTGCGTTTCTGACCACCCGACACATTTAAGTCCAATATTCACTCTCTTTTAACACTGTTTTTGGTCATCACCAACTCTTTAGCTGCTTAATGCTACGTTTAGCAGCTAGTTGCTGACTTTGTCTGTTGTTTGGTGCTAGGTAGGTAGCATACAGTGGGTTTTCAAGCTTTGTCACTGAAAACTACCTTTAGTTGCCAAAGACGACGCTGATAAGAGCAGTGAGAGTGAACCAAAACAGTAAAGTTGCGCACCGTAAAACCCAAACATCTGATCCATTGTTAACATAAAAATATTGATTATAGCAGCTTTAAGCAGTTCCTACCATCCATACCTCGAAATAAGAAGATCTTAAACCATTCAGTGTGTTAAATTACCATTTGAATTATGTCTGTCATCACAGTAAACATCTATAAAGGGAGTTAATCCACAAAATAAATAATTGCTACAACATCAATAACTTACATGTCATGATACATCAATACGATATTAGACGCTTCAAATCTGAAGTGGCATCTGTAAGCCTCCACAAAATTACTCACAGCCAGAGTACCCAAATCACCAGGGTTTCTTATATTAAGTCAATTACATTTTTACAATTGTGAGAGAGGGATGGTTAATTTAGTTTGACCCAAGAGCCCCCGACACTCCCCCAGATAGCAGATGGATGAGACGAGTGACCACAGGCGTGAGGGAGTGTGTGTCTGAGTGTGTGTGAGCCCACTGGATTAGTCTTCATTTGGTGCCTCTGTCATAGGGGAGGGGAAGACTGAACACTGTGTGGTAGAGCAAAGAAAACACACAGGGTCAGTCATACACACACAAACACAAGCTCGCACTATTAACCTCCCCCCCCAACTCATCATCTTTATTTTGCAATCTTCCCTCAGAACCATTAGAATACCCTGAAGAAATGACTTTCCAATTAAAGGGGATCTAGAAGAAGGTTTTTTCTTTTCTTTTTTTCATCTCCGGCTCCTGGAGTACTTTATTCCAATAATTTAAATTGGAATTGATTTTTCAATTTACCCGCTGACTGCTACGGACACAGAGCGCAGGACCAAATAGAGCTACGTTACCAGAATATTTGTCATGACAGCGTGCTACATGTAAATTTGCACAGGCCTCCTACATGGTAATATATTTCCTCAAGTGAGAACAATCAGGAAGGACAACAAATGTAGGCCTTGTGTGATTATAGCATCAGGTATTTATCTCTCACTTTATGTGGTGACTTGTGGAAATGTTCTTCTGATTTCCCTCTGACAGGTCCACGCTAATTAGGAACTATTTTATAAATTTTTGAAAACAAAGAACAAGAAGTTCAGAGTCATAATCTTAGCAGTTTGTTTATCAGACAGACTGCTTTTAGATTTAGTGTTTATGGGGTTCTCTGCACTCAAAGCCATCACTCAGGCCAAACTTTATTATTACACAGCATTTCCCACATGCTCACAGAGCAGGAGGAAACAGTAGTCTGTCCCAGGCAGGGAGCTAAAGCCTCACATGTTTAAGTTTGACAAACTATGCCTATGAACTCCGCAACAACAGCAGCTCCAGCTGTGTTCTAATGAGCATTTATTGTGTCTCTAGTACGGCAAGCGCTTTGCAGAGCCTGCTTCAAAGCCAACCAGATTCTAGTCGAGCTGTTTTACAGATGCGTCTAGAAATCCGAGGCCGTTCTTCTGTGGACGAATGGTTCTGTCTTTTGCTCCTGACAGCTGCGCGGGCTTGTTGTTCGCTCTCTCCTGAGTTGTTTTAATAAAGTTGTGCTGCAGGAGTAGTGAGAGAAGATTAATGGACGCACAGGAAGTGTGGCAGTTGTGAGAGGATGCAGGACAGAGCGGGCCAGCAGCCATCTGTTCCCTCTCCTTTACAGCTCTCTTAATGGAGAAGCAAACCAAACAACATGGATCTGAGCCCTGCAGACAGACACACACACACACACACACACACACACACACACACACACCTCAGTTGCACACCAGCTAAACACAAAACATCACTTTACGTGACAGAGATGAGAGCTAGGCTTTTGTCATTGTATTCCCCCTTGTTGGATGTGTGTGTGCACATGCTGGTGTGTGTGCATATGTGTGCGTGTGTGCTTGTTTTTTCTACCTTTCAGCGAAATAAAGTTGGGTGTGAGCCACGGCTGTGAGATTTAGATGAAAGACACAGTCTGGATGGAACGTGATTAAGAGATATGTTCTTGAGGCAAAACAGGACTTGGCATTTGCTGAGACAAAACCTAATCAAATTAAAGCAAAACATGGCCATTGTTGTGGAGTGTGTTCTCTGCCTGTGTCACGTTTGAAATGAAACAGTGTAAAATAGATATGGACTTGTGTGTCTGCACAGCATCACCAACACAGTGGTTTACACACAGGCACTGACTAATGACGGTTGTGCCCAATGATGCCTAAAGCACTTTATAGAGCTGTCTGGGTTATAAAAAATGTTTACTGTGATGGAGCTGAATAGCTTACTGAAAGAGTATTATTGTTTACAAGTTATTGTTTTAGATTAATTCACTCAGCAGAATTGTTAAATTCTCTATCTAACAGGCATGGCCACCTCCAGTTCATTCTTCCGTCAGTAAGTATTTACCGGTCCTCCTCCCTTGAGTTGCCACTTTTTACTGGGGCTCCATATTTATTATTAGTCTATAATGAAATCTATAGTCCAACTGTTTCTCATTTTGTTTGTTTTGAATGCACGCAGACCATGTCACGTTAAATGACAACATGCATCGTCTCCCTCTTTCTCCCAGTGAAGACATCTGTACGACATGATGAAGTTTCCTCTCTGAGTATCAATCCTGTAATTGAGCTCAGGGAGAGGAGACGTGATGTGCACACAGAGGAAGTGAAAGGCCTCTCTCGCTCTCCCCTCCATCCCTCCTTCTCTCACTCTTTCCCTCCCCTCCTTCCCTCTCTGTCTCTCTCTTACACACACACACACAAACACACACCACAGGCTAACGCTGTGTCCTCCTTTTTTCCCCCCAGGCACACACACAACTCTTGCCCTGTACCTGCTTTTACATTAAATTTGTCAGTCAGCTCTCTTTCAATGCACATCAGCTGAAATGAGTGCATTAGCATTAGCTGCCATAATATCACTCACTGTTCAGGGCCCACTGCACAATGGCCCAGGCCCTGGCACAGAAGGGAGAGTGGAATCTCCTAAGTGTCTTCACAAGCTTTTCACAACACTACATCCTGAGTGAGACAGCGTCCTGGAGCTGCAATGTATTTACTCGTGTCCCTTTATCCGTCTTGTAATGTTGCTTTCTCATTGTGACCTTACGATACCGTGGATCATGAGGAAACTGAAGTGAGACCGGATTAAATATTAACACAACACTGACACAGTCCCCACCGGAGCTCATATTCCACTTCACATGATACAATTAAAAACATTCCCACATGCATTGAGCGGAACGCTTGTCAAGAACGTGGTGCTTTATAGACTTAAAATAAATCGTATACTAATCTATGAAGAACCTGACAAGGAGGAGGCCAAGGTTTCCATGCAGGCACTTAGCAGAGTAGGGAGTTGGAAAAAAAACATTGAGAGATGAGGACCTTACATTATTTATACGTGCTAATGGTGGCTGTCTGTGTGTGTGAATCAGCAACAGAACAATCTGCTAAAATAGACACACAGCTGTAATCAAGGCCATACATTTCCTCTCCTTCTCCTGTTCTCTGCTAACTGCTGGGTCAATTGGAGTCAGTTTAGTAGCATTTTAAAACTCTTGCAGTAGATTATCTCCTTTTAATGGAGAAGAAAGACAATGCAGGAGTAGATTGCAAATGCCAAAGGAAAAGATTACCCCTGTAAAGCTATCCTGGCTAAATCTGTGCACAAAAGGAATACCTCACACAGTTCGAGTTCCTACTGTACATCAGATATCATTGTACATCTACTACCGATAAGAACAATAGCTCGTGTGCTTAACCTAGTTTTGTCCGCGAAAGGAATCCATTAGTCTTATTGTGCAGCCCTTAAGCTCTGCATCACAGGGGGGAACCCACTGTTGCGCCGCTACATCCATGCACATGTGCCTCTCATTTCCTATGGCAGTCCAGAAGTATCCTTCAACATCCTATTGTAAAGTTTACCAGGGGAGAGGTTCAGTGTATTAAAGTGCCCTGAGAGAAACGCTAAATGATGTAAATGCAGGCAGCTGGTTGTTGCTAATGCTGTACAGTAGACAAGGAGGCCCAGGCGAGGCTGGATGTGTACAGTATCTATATAACATTATAGGCTCTCTTTCATGTCCTCGTGCTCTCTAATGGGAACAATATGAAGACTAATGGTATAGTAAAATTGTAGGGAACAGTGCTTCAAACCAAACTGCAACATATTCAGGTTGTTGTTTCGAACACAACAACACATTTAGGTGACAAAAACGCCTTAAGTTGTGTGTTTTTGAGGTTATAGTATAAATATATGGACCAAATTAGGTCACATAAAAATATTACTTCAAGTAGCAGAAGCTGAAGATTCCAATCATTAATCTATTAGTTTTAGCTAACTATTTGAACCATTTATTCATTAGCTAACGATTTCAACCATTATTCCATTACTTTTAACTATTTCAACTATTAATCCATTACTTGTAGGCTTTTCACCATTTATTCAATACTTCTTACTGTTTTAACTGTTTATTCATTACTTTTAGCTATCAATTTCAACAGTTAACAGTTGCTAACAGTTTAGACTCTGCTCGTTAGTTTATCAAGCACTGTCAATGGCAAGTGTTGTTGTATATGTGGATATATATATATATATATATATACACACACATTCAACATTCAAATAGCATGGAACACAAATGAACATGTAAGACACAAACTCTTGAGAAACACTTTTAATCAGGATAAAGATAAATGGTCCAACAAAGCACTATTTAGAAAAACAAATACAACAACACTGTCTCTGATCATCATTTGATAGTGTGCTGACACGCAAACTCTATTAAGCTGTCTTCAAATATGCAAAAATGATATGATTTTACAATGATTACATATTCACTTCCCCAGCTGGCTGGCTCCAAGCGTCTCCATTTGTCATCGACTATTGTGTCCAATTATATGATTAGCTTTGAACACTCCAGCACTTCGAGAGCTCTCGTGTGTTCTGCCGCGCAGAGTGATTCACAAACAAAGTCATTACAACATGTATTCACAAATATCAAATAACAAAACAGATGGCCACTGCGCTCGCCGCCTGATTTGTTTTCCACACGAGTGGTAGGAGAAAAAAAAAGAAGTATTTTGTGTGAGCTGTGTTTAATGCTGACTGTTTTTATTCCCAAAGAAGAGCAGCTGGCTGTCGCGCTGTTAGATCAGCTCCTATGAAAGACAATCTTGTTTTCATTAATTTCTCTACAACAAAGGCACTTGTTGGGAAGATTTAGAATTACAGCGGGTAAAGCTTCCGGATAATTCATCACAGGGACTTGACAGGAAACTTAATTGTTTTAAATGCCAGTTGCTGTGAGCATCATGGCTGGTTTTTCTTTGATGTCTAACAGGTGGGACAGATAGACGATCCTCTGATGTTTCATTTGACCTTTGACCTCTTGGTTATAAATCCACTTGTAGTCCACCGGCCAATAAACCTATCATCGTGTGATGAACTGCAGTTCCCAGAATTCCACGTGAGATGGAAATCTTGTAGTCTGCCTCCTCTTATTAAACACAGTGTAAATCTAGCCCGTCTATATCCTACAGTCTGGCCACTTCTTGACCTATGAACACTGTACAAACCAACCAAGAACCATATGGACTCCCAGTGCAGTTTATCCTTTTACCACAGTATTACACTAACTTATCTCAGTGAGAATTTAATTGGGCTTGCTTGTGAAGATGTGAGAAAACATTAATACATCTCTTTAAGGAATTGCACAGTTTAATGCAGTTTATTTTGTTGTGTTTGCAATTGATCAGCCATACGAAAACCATTCCCAGAAATGGTACGGTACATGTGGTTACACCACTGGGTGCCTTGACTGTCTAATTGCATGAGACACTACATAGTTACTCAGCTACACTGACTCACTGTCTAATCTACTTAAGAGTGTGTAGGTGTGACAGACACACTAACTCGATTATTTTAGCAATTGGCAACACCAAATCAATTCTTAGCTCGAGTGATGTTTGTGCAGGACACCTATCAAAACCGTCACATTCAAACCTGAGTTTTTTCCTTCATTTAAATTAAACGGCCTCTTCACAGAGATAGAACTGTCACACATTCAGCACCTTCTACCTCATCACTTGTCTGTCATTTGAGGAATAAATTGAGGATAAATTGCAGGATCTTGCATTGTGGTGCTTATACTTGCAGCAGAGACCTGACATGAAAGTATCCCTGTGCAGACGAGGTTTTCTCTTTTAAGGTTAAGGTTGCTTTAAATCTAGTAAATAGCCTCGCTGACATCTCTTGAGGATGTTACTGTAAATGCACTTCAAGTGACTGAATCATTTAACATCTGATCAATACAATTCACGTTGCACTATAAACTCACTTTAGTTGTGGTTGAGGAAGCTGTTACGACTGTAGTTAACAACTTCTCTGCGATGAGGAATGGTTTTATCACAGAATAAAAACTGAAATATTTGCTTTTATAAAGCCAGCTGAAATGTAATGAAATGCAGAAACAAAAAAGTATAAAGAACTCTAAAGCAGAGAATCAGAAATCTTCCACTATCCTCTTTAAAAGTAAAGAAAGCACAGTTTTGTCTTGCTTTGGCAGGTAGATAGGATCTAGCTGTGCCATGCTGCCACCACCTGGTCAATAAGTTTACAGCAACTTTCAGGATGCTTGTGGTGAGTGTTATAATCATGTCCTGTATCAAGTGGCTGGGTTTAAACTCAGACTCCACAAATATGACAAGGTGAAGTCACACAAACTTTATTTGCATCTCATGGCATCATTGAGCACTGATGGTTATATTTAAGTCATGATGCATCACTGAGGTGCTACAGAGGCAAAGTTACTCATATGGTGCAGCGAGCTAACAAAAGCTGACACCTTTACAAACCCACCATTGTTTCCTGTTGGTTTCCCCCCAGTGGAGGCAGTGAGGCTCTTTATAGTTGTTCGTTGACATAGCGAGAAGGCTGAGAAGAGTTTCAATGTTTTTACATAATAACAAAGCAAACCCTGAGATACTGTGGGCCATGTTTTTAATGATTATGAGCTTAATTTTCGCCTGCGTGTATTTCACCTGAGCCACAGATACTCGTGCTTTGTCTGCCGGAGAAAAGATGCACAGAAAACATCTCAAGTCTCAGGGGTGAGTCAATCAGCTCCAAACACAGATGTTTTTGCCACAACAGCAGCACTCCCATACTGTGAGTGTAAATTACACCTCGGAAATTAATTGCAAGTTTTGATCCTTTTGATAATGAACCATGTACACAGTGATGCATTCAGTGTTACATTGTGCCAAAGCGTGCGCAGTACATATCAGTGTGCTGTGTGACATGAAAGTTTGATGGTTGTCTCAAATCATTGCGCTGGTCAGGTTGCTCATTGATCGGACGCTGCCGGTGTGTGTGTGCCTGCTCTTCCGTCTCACACTTCGCAGATAATTCCTATACAGAATCACACTGATCACCCTGTCCTGGAACTGCTTGGAGACAATGTAGTACAGAATGATATCTAACACTGTGCTCAGGTTCATCAGGAATGTGGTGAAGACTGCCCATGTGCTAAACCCTCCATCTTTGCCTGTCTCCAGCAAACGGAACACTAAACACACATGGAAAGGCACAAAACACACCAACACTTGGATAATCAGTGTGATGATAATCCGGATGGACTTCTGCTTCACTTTAGGTTTGAGCTTAGAGGTGCGGCCGTGGATCAGATTATCCACAATGACAATATAGCAGCCAATCATTATACATATAGGAAGCAGGAAGAAGAAGATGAGTCGCACAAAGTTGACGGGATTGTCATGGCGCATGTAGATGATGTCTTGCATCTTGATGCAGGTGGTGAAGTTGGAGACGCGATCGGGGTCATTCACAGAGAAGAGCAGGGGTACAGTGCAGCCCAGAGTCATTAGCCACACCCCCAAACTTGCCACCACAGCCTTTGGGACATTCCTTAGCTCTTTGCCATGCTTTGGCTGGACGATGGCCATGTAGCGGTCAGCACTGATCAGAGCAAACAGCCACAGAGCCATGCAGGGGTAGAAGATGGTGAGAGCTGCACTGATTCTGCAGAAAATATCTCCAAAGGGCCAGTAATCCTGGTGGTGGTAAACCATTCTGAAGGGAAGCAGCAGGATGAAGGTGAGATCCACCATGGCCACGTTTATCATGTAGACGGTGACTGAGTTCCTCTTCTTAGTGGTGAGGGCAAACACCCATAAAGCAGTCAGATTGACTATGACTCCTATGACAAAGACGAAGCAGTAGAAGACCAGGCCTGCCATGCGGTAGTCCACCGGTCCCTGCTCTGGACTTACAGCAGCAGACTCCACAGACATGTTGGAGAAGTTTAGATCCAGACTCATTCTAAAACTTACAGAATACAGCAAGATATTGGTGTTTATTTCCATTGAACAAATTCCTTTATCATAATTTTTTGCTCTTTGTAGCCCATTTGTTTTCATGATTGGTGTTGAAGTCCTCTTAATTAACTTATATTGAAAGGTCATGTGCTTCTAGCAAGTTGTTAGTAAAGAAAAAGGGATATTTGGCCAATGTGGTGTCTCTCACGTATGAAATTGATCAAATCTAAGATGACCTATGTCTTGTAATTTACTAAATAGTACAGAAAAGGTAAAGACGTGTTTACTGATTGCAATTTTGAATAAAATGGATTTCAAGTTTGAAATGATCCGAGGTCCAAGACCTGGTAAAGCAACTTACTTTTGAACATTATGCAGAAGTAATCCTCATTAGTCCACAAGAGTTTGAAATCTAAGAACAAACAAACAAACAAAAGCACAGCATAAGCATATTCAAAAGTTCTGTGTTTGAGAGAAAGGAAGTATATGAAACAATTAGGTTTCCAGAAGAAACGCAGGGGTTGAATTAGCCAGAGGCTGCTTCTAAATATATACATATCTGTGTTTTACAGTTTGCAGAACCTGCTGCGTGATCATTTGAATACTTATTTTTAAAAGCTGTGCAGCTGCACTGCGAAAAACAGAGGAAGACAAACAGACCATGTCTGTCTAGATGTCTCATTCTATAATAAAAAATTGTATAAACAAACAACAATAAATAAATAAATTATACTACATTACACTGTAGAAAGAATGGAGTTACTGTAATCTGTGGTGAGGGTAAATAATGTAGAAGTGAAATCGTTATCCCTGAGAGTCAGTGTGTCTTGATAGTAAATCATGTGACTTCTGTGTTTCACAATCAAGTATGTACTTTTTCCACTGTACTGCACCATACTGTACTGTATTGTCTATTGTGTGTGTTGTAAATTGTGGGTGATCATTTAGAATCCAAAAACCAATCAATGTAACTGCAGAACAAAACAAATAAGTTGAGTGATTGAAATTGGTTTGTCTCAAATCTCACGTACAGCAATAAAACACGTCTGCCAAAATTACCTTTTCCCCTCCATCTTAAAGGTCAAACAGATCCGGTAGCCTTGCCTGAACAGTAAAAGACTGCACTTACCACAGAAACGACACAAACATCTTGACAAGCTTGCGCCAACAGGTTTATGAAGCAGCACGGCGATTTATCTGAGCACTCAGTCAAAACAGAGAAGTGAATGCTTTCTCAAAGGGTAATGTGGTGGAATGGTGGCGAGACGGAGCACAGTGTAAAGCCCCCATCACTTCCTGTGTTGGCTGTGTGCTGTAGTTTCTGTACTTTAGATTCCTTTAAAGTATCTGCGTAGTTGGAACACAAAGGGCTACAGCTTTCCACAGTCTGCAATTACACCCCCTTAAAGAAAATGATGTGCCATTAGAAGTGGGAGTGTGTTTGGCAGACAGAGAGATGGCAGATTTAGGGCGAGTTATTGATTGGAAAAGTGGGGTCTGTCACAGCACATTAGTTCTCAGGGGAGTAATCCACAGCAGGTTGCTGTGAGAAGCATCTGCTGCTGGAGAGAAGTAATTAAAAACAGGATGTTGAGGCAGTTGCCATATAAACAGGAAATAAGAAGGTGGTAATAGACACTTCACGCTGATGCTGTGAGATGGTTTTACACCACGTCGACTTAATGGATGCAAAGCGCATACCTCAGGTGGAAAGCTCAAGGTCAGTCTGGACCCAGACTGAATACAGATTAATGTGTGTGTGAGCTGATAACAACTATGAATTAGGACATTTGGCTCAAGGAACATTGTGCAATCAAAACTTCCCCTGATTACCTAACTGTTACTTTCCATTCCCATTATACATCTTATAAAATAGATAGTAAAGATAAAAATAAATAGTAAAGCATACTTTCCCACGACTTACAGCATTTCCTCCTTTGTGCCTTCTGACTGCTTTCATGCTGAACTTCTTTCCATGCTCACTATGTTATTTTTTATCACAGTGTTTATATGGAAGCTGCTCATTCAGTCTAATTCTTATTCCCGGGAAATAATTATCTATCGGCTTGTCCTCCCAATGTGTCTTAAAAAATCTCATACCAGATGGTACTTTGTGTTCATTGCAATATGTTGTTATGACAACAGCCTGTATGATGTTTTCCTCTCTTTGATACTTGTCATGTGGTTGCCTCAGCAAGTCCTCCTCTCCATAATAAATCCTTGGTCTTTATTATTCACCTGTATCATAAACTATACGTGCATTTATACTGTCTAGACAACATCCGGTTCTTTCTTTTTGCACTTCCCTTAAACTGTTTTATTTTATACTCTCCCGTTCTGTTTAAAATGAAACAAAAAAAGGTCAAATAAAAAAAAAGATAAATTGATACTCTTGTCACATCTGTCAATATTCTGATTAGGTGCCTGTGAAAAGGCCATTTACTGTAACGATCACCTCGTTACCCTGTTTTACACTGTCCTCTAGAGGCCAAAAATGGTCACTACAATATTGTCAGAGGTTTAGGGAGCAGTCTGTGTCTAATAATTGATTTTGTCTTGGAGTAATCAATTTCATATTTGTGTAGTAAGTAAGACTAGGCTATTATGTATTAGATGATATTTTATCTGTGGCACTTAATTCAGAAAATGACTTAACAGACCTTTAAACTCCAAAACAAAAAAGTCTTTGTGAAATCTTTACTACAAGCTTTTCCAAACGTTTATAGTACAAAATACAATAGAATTGTATCTTGTAGTAGTGATCATTTTATGTATTGTTCTGTTGCTATGTCTCATTTTCTCCACCTGTCCCTCTTTTTTATGTCTTCTGTCTTTTTCCTTCCTTCTTCCTTCATCACTGATTAGAAGTTGGCTGCTTTAATTCAAACATTAAATGTTAACAATTCTTAAAATTACATCTACTCCTTCTCCCTCACTGAAACATCCAGAATCTATGAGTAAGCTAATATTGTTCATTTCAAAAGTTGGTCTCCTGCTACTACTGAAAGGTCTAGTCTCAGTGTATGTGTGCTGGAGGCTTCAAGTTTTCACATCACATTTTTTCACAAGTCGCTTAATGAACCACGATTGACTTCCAAACTAGTTGTGATGTTCATATCTACACATCTTAAACTCAGATTTAAGGCGAGCTCAGAGAAACTCAGCAAGACACCTTTTTGAGTGGAGAGGGACTGACATTATTATTGACAAAATCTAGATTATTAAAATAATCTGAACGTATCTATACCTCTGAAATGACCATGTTTCACATGTATAGATACATTGTGTTAAGTTCTCCAATGCTTTCAGCCCACCACTTTAAAACAAGCACTTTCCTTTAACCCCCCAAAAGTTAGGGTAGAGCCCTGTTGTCATTTTATTACGAGATAATAAATGTAATATTTTTTGAACTGTTTGAAAACTTCATCTTCTGCTTTAGGAAACTGTAATCAGCATTTCTCACTATTTTCTGACATTTTACAGACCGAATGATTAATCAATACTGAAAGTAATTGTTAGTTGCAGCACTAATCGTAAAATTGTGAAAAAACAGCATTGTGTCAATGCTAAAGGACTATTTCCACTTAAGCACACACAGACACACACACACTTTTAAACCTTTGATTCCTTTCTGTTTCTGGGCAAATTAACGCAGTACACTAAGATACAGTATACTATTCATGGCAATCAACCATAAAATACTTCAGGGTATCATTAGATGTTTATTTGTATCTTGACCTCTTATATGCTTTATTTTACACTTACATTTTTTCATTTTATTTTACTGGAACATGTCCCTTGCTAATAGTCTACTTGTATTGCAATGAACACTGTATTTCACACATATAATTGCCATCTGCTTTACTTTTTTTTTTTTAGGGGCAAATGCGAGTGAAATACTCGCACTGTACAGCCCTGAATAAGCAGCGAATGCTCATAATTGGGAAGTTGCAATGAGGCAATGTTTGGCATTTTTGCTTAATAACTCAAACGATTAGTCAATTATCAAGACAGTTGCCTGTCGATCGACAAATTGATTAACTGACTAATTTCAGCTCCAGTTCATGTACTAGTATTTGTATGTTTGGTTTTAAAGTACCATTGTTGTTAAATTCAAACTTTTACAAGCAGGAAGTACTATACTGTATTTGTTTCACTATAAGCACATGCTCTGTGGTTTTGCTGTGGCTATGCTGGTTGATGGCCTTTCAACATGATGAAATGAACTTTTCTCCAGTGCTTTGTCTTGCTTGGCTCTATCTTCACCTGTTTCTAGTTTCTGTGCCATCTATTGTTGAGGCCTTCCGGATGTATGAGTGTGATGATTCATGAAGAATGGTTGAGATGAATATTGATTCAAAACTGAGAGCAAACCTGTTCCAACGATCTTCTTCCAACAACTCATAAAAGTCTGTTATGTGTACATTTAAATTTCCCCTCAAGCCAAATATATGCTGTGACCTTTTGACCTTGAGAGCAACCTGCATTTTCTGTTATTTACTTGAAGTACTAATTTAACATCAAAAAGAGCATGTTGAATTGCATGAACATAATCAGCAACACAATATAAAACTATCTGCACATTTGATTTGACATTCATAAAGGGAAGAAACAGCAATATAATGATTTAGGAATTAATTATATTTAGGAAAAATAACAGGAGAATCACCATGTGCCCCACCCAAGTCTAAAGACAGACAATAAAATTAAAATGTAAAGACAGTTTCTTTCTACAGACAACTAGATTGTTTAGCAGGGCACACACACACACACTCACACACACATGCTCTGTGTAGATCTAAGTGTTACTGATTTTACCACATCCTGTATACTGTGCATATGGTGGGATGCTATACCAGCCCAGTGTCCCCCCACAAATTCTGTTCATAATGGATGATTCTGCATGATTTAAACCTGGTGCCAAAGTTCAGTGATAGTCACAAATGTTGTGTCTAAAAATAAATAAACATTCTAAGAAGTACAGACTGAACAATGATGGCAACTGACAAGCGTATTCCCCTTTGACAGAGTGCAGCGGGGACTCCAGGTATTGGTGTTTTTAGGTCAACAACACTGGTGCCTATCAACCAATCAGCTCCAACATCCCTTTGCTGTCTAAACTTCTCTAAAGTTCTCTAAAGGGGATACAAACTATATAATACAAAACACTAACAGAGAAACATTTGAAACTATGATCAATTCATTCGCTGCAGTTTTGCATTTAACAATGTGACCTTCATGACTTTTTTGGTATGTCATGTTCTTAATATTTTTTCGAGATTACCCCATACGCTTACATTTTCACTCAGGATTGCTATCCATGTAGCAGTAATTGCTGTACACACATCACAGCCATGGAATCAGAAAAACTAAATCCCAACATAAAACACTTGAAATTGTTGGGACTGGCACAAAACAAGTTAATTTTGAACCTTTGTACAAACTTAAATATGTTAACAGATCCAGCTTTCTGGACAAATGTAATATCATATTGATGAATATGAATGAATGTTGTTACAGTTGTCAACCAAAACTTTAAAAAAAAAGCTAAATATTATTTTGGTTTCACTTCAAAAACTCATTCTACAAGCTATTTAAGGTTCCCTGTGGAGATTTAGACCTCTAGTAGAGCTATGGAGCTGCTTTTCTATGAGTGGGTCTTTATTTTGTTCATCTCGTGTATGCACACTGGTCAACAGGTGGCGATAACATTCCAAGATATGCTCCAATGCATGAGCAAAGACAGGGAGGAAGAAGACTACACGTTAGTAAACCGGGATGTAAACAATCCTGGATTTAAAATACTTATAAAATGGCTTTGCGAATGTTTTATGAGAAATTAAATGAACTTGACACATTTGTTAGACCTCTAGCACACATACATTGCATTATCGTGAATAACACTGAATGCAAACATAACTTTTATTGTAACTTTTTTTATTTGCTCCACAGGACCCCTTTAAATTAAATGACATCATAGACACCCACATTTTTTCATGAGGAAACGAATGTTGAAGCAGACAAACGTGGTGCTTTTTCAAACAATTCAGGTTCATTCGCTTGGCAAGCACTGTACAGTGTCCTGAGATATTACAAGGAACCTCAAACTGAACTGAAACTTGAGGTAAAAAACCTGAGAGTCTGGTTGTATTTTGGAATGAAACTCATATCTACTTCTACCATAACATCTCAGTACATAAAAGTAACGCTGTGCGTATGGGATCAGATCAGAGGTCATTATCTGGTTGCAAATATTAGGTTTCAAAAATGTTTTTTTCACATGAGTATACTGCTCTTCATATAGCCTATTATACATGAACACACTTATTGTCAACTTGTAGACGTTCCTTGATGTCTCTTTCAGCTCTCTATCAGTTGACTGTCCACTTCCAACGTGCTCTACCTCATCAGCGCTCAGTCTACGGGCAGGAGAAAGGATGCTTTATGGAAAAGTATCCTTTCCTTAGCTGCAAAATCTCTGATTTCCTGAGTAATTCACTAATATCAAGAAAGAAAGTGGTGAAGAAGTGCTGAATTTTTCTTCTTAAAATTCTTAATCAGAATGAGAAATTGAAATTGATGTTCTTTTAAAAACCTTCCCTTGTGTAAACTAATCTGGTCAAAAACAGCTGAATTTCTAGGGATCCAGATGATGAGTAGCTGCTTGGAGTCCCTGATGGCATGAGTGAGTCACATTATTTGACTGGTCTTGATTAAAGTATACCCACTCATAAAAGTTCCTCTCGTCTCGTGTAACTCCTGGTGCCTCAGTTCTCTCATTTACTCATGCCGCTGTGATCTCCTTTCTGTGAGTCTCTCACTGGTTGTACCTACAGTAGAACTGTTGAGGTGGATCTTGTTGCCATCAATAAAATCCTTGGAAGAGCCTTCAGGTGACGTCCTCGCTGCACTGGAGAAGGACATGCTGACCTGTAGCTTCAGCAGCTTCAGAAGTTTCCTCTTGTAGCCCTTACAGGCAAAGAAGTAGATAAAAGGATCCAAAGAGCAGTTGAGGTTCATCAGACACACAGTGATGTGCAGTGACACCTGAAAGGCTGTGAGATCAGCACAATCAGGGCTCGACACCAGCTTGCGGATCATGTACTGCAGAAGGTCAATGTGATAGGGGCTGTAGCAGACAACAAACACCAGGGATACGCAGCAGATCACACCAATGGCCTTGCGGCTCCGGCCAGACTTTTCTGTCAAATGGTTGTTCTTGGCTGTGAAGTGGAGTTTAGAGCACAAGACGGAGTAACACACAAGGATTGTCACCACAGGGATGACATAACCAATGAAGACAGCACCAATCAGTATAGTGGCAACATGATCCATCTTCTCAAACATGGGGTATTCCATACAGGTGATGTGGTCATCAGGTTCCTTGTTGGTCATTTGACTGCCCAGGAGGGGGAGGGTCTGTGCCAGGACCAGCAGCCACACACCAACACAAATGTAGCGCACGTTACTGACCTTCCTGAGTCGGGCAAAGCGCAGAGGCAGGACTACTGCGATGAAACGGTCCACACTGAGGCAGGTCATGAAATTGACCCCTGCGTAGGTGTTGATGTAGAAGATGAGGCCTGAGATCCTGCACAGCACCTCACCCAGAGGCCAGTGGAAGCCCAGAGCATAGTAGGCAATCCTCACAGGCAGAGAGAGGGTGAAGAGGATGTCAGAAATTACCAAGTTGAGAGAGTACAAGGTGGTGGAGTTAATCTTCTTCAGATTGGGACGAATGACGTGCAGGGCGAGGCAGTTACCGAGCAGTCCCACAAAGAACACAATGCCATAGAAAAGAGGCATGAGGACCCTGGCAACATCCCGGTGGGCATATAGGGTGTTACAGGCAGAAATATTAGAGCCATTGCTGGTGGATGAGGATGTCAAGGTCGCAGGTACAGTGGTAGAACCCATCTTGATATTTTAGGAACCAGTAACTGTAAAAAAGAAAAGAAAATGTGTTCATGCTTTTGGTTAAACTTCACTGTGCATTTTCTTTTATTATTTTCTTTCTTCTATGATACAGAAAAAGGGTATTTAAAGGAAATAAAATCAGACATGTGTGAGTTTGAAAAAATGCAGTGAAACACAGAGTCCCTATCTATGTTGAAATGAAACCCTGGCAAAAGAGCACATGTAGGTTTACAAATATAAGACCTTGCTTTCAAGAAGGAAGTAAAATAAGTAGCAGTATTTCTCACGTAGAGGCAGTTTCATTCAAATAAAAAAAATAAAAAACCTAACAGTGTCTGCCTGTAATAATAGAGATGGTTTCCTGTAACTGTAATAAATTATAAAATATAATGTAGAAAAAACAAAACATGATTTTGATGATTTCACCATATTTGGAATGCTCTCACAGAGAATGAATGAATGTACAGGGATGATATGAGTTTAATTGTATTTGTTTTACTCAGCTCTCAGCTGATATATCACCAGTAACTGACTGTCATGTTATGACATGTTTTTGTGGTGTGTAGTGCCACCTTGTGGTTCTTTTTTTGGGCAAAGCCCAGCAAAAAACAAACTTCTACCTACACTTTTGCGTCAGTTTCCCTAAACAGCTTTGTACAGTCAAGCCTTTACATTTCTCAAAACAAAAGGTGAAAGTAAAGTTCAAGATAAAAAAAAAAAACTGAAGCTGGAAAGCACCTATAATGTTTCACTTATCATTGGACCAATACATTTTCATACAACTCATTCTGTAATTTGACATGTGAAGACCTAGCTTATTATGTCTTAACATCAGAGCATAATTTAGATAATTTTGAGTACATTTTCAATCTGTTTACACATGAAGATGACAATAAAGGAGTTAGGAGAAACACAATGACCGCCCTCCACAACTATTAGTCAGTTCAACTAAAATGTGTTTTTGGCTCACAGGACATACAGTAGCTGTTATTTTCTTTCATGTATGCCTCTCAAATGTGTTTGTGGCTAAAAGTGACATGAAGGAAGCCTGTGAGCAATAACACGGCTTTACTGTGATTCTGAATGCAGCTGCAGCGCTCTCACACTTACACTGCAAAAACACAAAAAACAAAAATGTGATGTTGAGAGACAGCCTTGTATATGAGGAAGTCAGCTTCCCCAGGGACCTCTGCCTTAGAATGGTTGGCATTTGAAAAGTCATGTTGTTTGAGCCAAAATTATTTTCCGCTTTAGCTATGGCTATCTGCTCGAGCACATGGTGCAGTGGAGAAACTAGTTTCCTGGCCCATTAACACAAGTGAAAGGGTATTTTTCAAATGCATTTCTTATTAAAATTGAAGTTATAGATATTAATTTGGTAATTTGAAATCAAATCTGTGTTTTATGTCAAGAATATACTTTGTACTTTTCCAATAACACTCAAAGGGTTGTGAAAGTGGTTTGTTTTTTAACTGTGAGTGTCGTAATTTGATTGATTGCTCACACTGGTATAAATCCATTGAATCCATTACAAGCTAAACTGCAAACTGAAACAGTTATATATATTATCCAAATACATTTTCCAACACGATAACCTATCCATGTCACCATGAATGACTCACTCTGACTTTAAAAAACAAAGTTTGTAAAGGAAACTTACCTCACAGATGGTGATGTGTTTTTCTTGAGATTTACTGAAGTCGCATTAATCCAAAAAACTTTACACTTCTTTTGTAAAGTTTATCTCAATTATGAGGACTGTCCTGACAGCGCTACAACCACACTGCCCTGAATGAGAGCAGCATGACATACAGAAATCAAGATCCGTATCTGCTACCAGTAACCATAGTGACAAAATATCCTGTTAGCTCTCTCTCTCTCTCTCTCTCTCTGCCTATGTGTGTGCGTGTCTCTCTATCTCTCTCACTTTTGCTAAACCTTTCAAGTGTTTTATCTGTCAGCATGCACTTTTGAAACACCTACTGATTGCACCCAAAAAGTGTCCAACGTCATGTGACACTATGTGACATATGTAGTATTCATTTGACCTTTGTGATTGATAAAGTGGGTTAAGATGGGCTGAGCCATCTGTGACATATTTTGGGAAAGGAAAATCTAGGTTTCATACTCGTGTGTATTCTTTGGAGAATGTGGTTTCAGAGGCACAGACTTGTTTTTATTAGACACCTAGCTTGTTGTATTGGTATAAAGACACTTTTACTAATGCCAAAAGCTCTGATTTATTGCATTATTTAAATTTGTTCTTTTTCAGTTTCAGACCAATTTCCTTTTAGACATTACAAATGTGTGACAGCAAAATTTGGAACTTCCCCTTTGCTACAGACACACCTTTGTTTTGATGTTTTGAGTTCATAATGACTTTCAGAAAAGGAGAGCAACACTTACAACTCGTTTTGCTCCAAAAAAAAAAATAGATCATCAGATTTTTCACCAGTGACTTCCTGTGGCAAGAGCACACTGATGCGGGTAGTCAAAAAGCCTCAGCAAACAAATAAAGCCTATGGTTTCAGGTGTAGGAGTAGCAGCACGTTGTAAAAACACAGATATGCTTTGGAGTGAGAGATCAGAGACCATTTCAAATGTAAGATGTGGTCAAGCCTTTATATATTCTATGGAAGAAAAAGAAAAACAAAGAATATTTGACTCCAACAGTGACCAGTTACTCTTTCAAAATAAGAAGATTTTTAGAAAATGTTTTATTATGTTAAGTTAAACTTAATGCACGTGTAATTGTGTACCCAAAAGCAGCCTCACAATATTTGAGTCAGGTTGCTGAACACATTTAACTTTGGTGCACTAACTGTTATCCTGCGGTTTTCACACCTTTGAATCACTCCCGCCCTTCTGGGTTCTACTTTCTACTAAAACGCAGGATATGCGCTGCAATGGCACATGCTTGGTGATATGTATAAATATTTACCTGCACCTGATTTCTCAGGAAATGTCTTACTACACTGCTAAACAGAAACATGAATAGATGTGCTCAGTATTAACTTTCTGTCCTTTCCAGCTGCAATCAAGATAATGCAACAGCTCAAGAAAAATGTTACTGTATGGGGAATGTGAATAATTGTGCTGATAGTTAAATGCTGCTGAATACAAATAAAATCTATCTACAAGAACCATATTCTGTTTTTATTGACCACAACCTTCCTTTGTTCAAAACAAGTCCGGCGGCGAGGCAGAGGAAGAAGTCTAACTTCCTCATGGCCTTACCATGCGTATCTGACTCACTTGACTTCAGATGGCCAGTTCACACCCATTGCTGACAGACAACACACATGGTATTCTGCCATGGCTATTCATAGAAGACAATGGGGCTGAATACCAAAGAAAAGTCACTTTACTCTCTGTTCTTGTTGTTACTGGGATGCTATTTTCAAATGAATATATAAACCAATGATTATGGTCATGATGATAAAAAAAATGTTTTTGCCCACTGGTTAACAATTGTCTAGTAAGACGGTGAGACATTTCTCCGAGCATTTGATACTTATCAGTGTACGTCCTGTGCATAATAAAGGAAGTTCTGAGAGAGAAACTTCAAAAAGGAAATCCTCTTGAGCGATATCTGTTGAAATATAGTTATCTGCTGTGGGTAAATCCTGTGAGATCTTGTGTCTAGAACATAACGAAGACCAGTTCACAAGTGCTGTAATGGTAGTGCTTTAGTATATCCCTATCACACAACTTTTCAAGTTTGAAAATAGCACTAGCCTGTACACGTCTACCATATTTCATGAATGCAGTTTAATGGCTACTGTATTCACAGTGTACCATTGGCACCAAACATGGTACAAAATTTTGCCTATTATATGGTGTCATTAGTGTGACAGTGGGCCTCCCTGCTGTGGTTAAGATAAAATTGCAAAAGTCTTACAGGAAACTGCTGTGGCTGTTCTTCTTACTTCAGAAAAAAAAAATATTGGTTGGGCAGCAACATTCACATCACACTGCCATTTGATGACATTTTACAACACTTGATTTTATTGATATTATTTGAATGTAACATTTAAGTTCAATTTAACTATAGATTCATAGAGTTACAATAGTGTATTATTTATGGAAACAAAATATAAATTTTTTTATATATAGCCTATGGTTGTTAAACGCAAGTGCTTCTACATTTTTACAACCATCAAATTGTAGTAAATAACTTTTTCGTAACATTTTCTGTTTATATTTGACTTACTTTTCACTTTCAGTCCAGTAAGCAACAGATTTGGACCAAACGTCTGAGCAAATGATGCATTATTTGTGTAACATACAGTAAGGTCAGAATGTATAGGACAGTGACACAGTTTTGTTGTGTTGGCTCTGCACTCTGCACACATTTGATTTAAAATAAAACAATATTCAAGTCTGTTTACATCCTCATTTGAAGGACTGTGTAGAAATTGTAGCCCTTTTTATATAAAGTCCCCCAATGCTTAAAGAGGTCCCCTAAGGGCTGTGAATTCTGCACTGACACACTTAGGGTGATCACCCAAAACAGATGTGAACACCCTTAAACACCTTTAAAACTTAAAGTCAGCACTTTTACCTCATTATCATTGTTTCATTTAAAATCCAATGTGTTGAGTACTTACCCAAAACAATGAAAAACACGGTCCTAAACTTTCCAACTGCACTATAGCTGATCTTAGAGTTCTTGTTACTGCAGTGACCTTTTTTGTGACTCATTTGGAAGTAGCTCCAGTTACAAAAGAGGAAGGGTTTGAATGATTATGTTATAATCTTGTACTAAGCCTACTCTGAAGGCCATATTTGCACTTACTGCTGCTGTGCTGTTTGTTCAAAACTGTATTTGTTTATCAAGTCATATTATTAAATCACAAATCCCCACCCCACCTGCATCATTGCATAAACTGCCACTCCTAATTAAACCACTCCTCCAAAATTATGTAACTCTGCCCTTCAGGCCTGTGACTCCCTCTTTTCCCTCCAAAACCATCCAACTGTTAACCATTTCAATTCACCCTTGACTACAACAAACTGTTGGAACAGCAGGATCCTGTGTTTAAATGTGCACCACATCAGATGTTCTGTGAGCCCCCCAAAACAGTATAGCTTTTACACATATATTATTTCTAATAATAAACCCTTACAACAATGGTTGAGGGAAGAATTTGGAGTACAATTAAAATTCCACATGGCCAAGAAAATCCTCTTTTCCTCTATGCACAATACATAACATTTTAAGTCATTATCATCTAAAACCAGGCACCTCTTCATAGACGAACAGTGCACTCTTCTGGCAAGATCATTCAGATCATTTACAGTGGGTTCGAGAACAGTATAGGTCAAACATTTGCAGTACACCAAGTTTAAAGTACACTAAGATTGTTGCTGTAACTTCAGTAAGTCACAGGATGGCAGCAATGTCTCTACTGCTCTGCCAAAGGCAAATTCCAGACATTGTTGCAGATAAAAGTTACATCCTGATAGATGTTCTGCTACTGTTACCTGGCTATAACACATATATATATATACACATATACATATATACATATATATATATATATATATATATTATCCTGTTGGTTAGCTTGGCTTACTATCAGTAACAGCACCCAACCAAAAACCACAAAAAAGAATCACTCTTCACAACAATGACAATCTGAAGAAACTGACTACTGAACTGTTACTGTACTGTTATACTGTACCATATGAAAAAAGTAGAATAACAAAAGCCTTATCATTTAACAAGTTTGACTGTGAGTTCCGGTTCCATCGAAAAGCAGTTAATGTTGGCGGTGTGAGGTATTATGGGAAACAAATTTGTCTCATCTTGGGGTGGATTTAGTGATTAGTGTTATCTAATGCATGAAGCTGTTACTATCACTGCTTATAAACTTCTTGATGTGATGAAATTACAACCATTCTGAACTGCCCCTCTGTGTGATGTATCAAATAGAAAAATATATTGACAGATGTGTTCTTCAGATACAATATGTTAAGGGTTAATTGTGGTAGTTCATGAATAATGCTCTGTAGTAAGTTCACGTGATCACTCCTTATTTAAAGATTGCACTCCCCATCACTCACTCTTCTGACCTTCTCATGGGGCGGCTCTTCTGGTAAGAGGAGCTTCCCAATCTTTTTGGATCTTGTCCATGTTAAGTTAACTGACCGCTTTATTTATCCTTATTTCTTTAAGATGGACATTTGAGACTAAGTTCTAATCCCTTGTATTTATGTTCTTTCAGATTCAGCAGCCCATGTGTCTCTTTTCCTTTCTTTGTCTGTGCATGATGCAACCATTTGAGTTGGGATAGTCTTGAGTTTGGAGACAATTTATTCAAAGGATTGAAAAACCTGACCGCATTCTGATCGGATGCCAGCCTGACGATGGTCAACCTTTAAGCTGAACCTCCTTTACAGCTCCATTAATGTTAACCTCTAACCGCCTGTTCGTTCACACTTTTTTAGTGTGAACAACCTGAGAAGTGTTACCACACAGTTGTAGTAGTTACTAGATCTTTATACCAATGTGTCAAAACAAAAATAAACAAGTGTCTTGAGGCTTCAGGTTATCCTGCAGATTAAAAGTCTGCTTTGCTCTTAAAAGTTACTAACTCTATGCATATTTCTCATTAATCTTCATATGAAATGTTTATATGGAAGATTTTGAATGCTTAACTGAAACAGAAATAAAGTCAAATGCAATGCAGTGTTTGCATTTGTTTTTATGTATGTATTGTGTCACAATTAGTTTTTGCTGATTGCTTGCACACTGGAAGTGAAGGCTTGGAGAAAAGCATCAAAACCTTTAACTTTTGTAACCATGCTTTAAATAAAGGCACCAAAAGTACAAAAACATCTGTGTTTGCAACTCTGCAAAGCACTTCTTGCAAAACACTACATATTGTCTCTTACATTAGACACTTTGTTCAAGAATTAAATCTCTTGCAATCACTGGGTAAACACTTGCATTCAAAATGTAAAACATACCTGAAATTGACAACATGCATATACACTAACTGAACACCAATCAGTCTAGGCCTTAGCACTACAAATAGACCTCAGGTGAGCTCACCTCTTCTGAGAACTTGGCAAACATGCAGGCAGTGAAAGTGAGAGGACAAAGAAGGGGACCAGGCAATAGATGGAAACATATTTCCAATATTGTATTGATTACTGTAATTCTACTTTTCTTTGTGTTGTGTAAAAACCTGCAGTGGCAATTTTTTTGTTTTCTGAAGCTTTTCTATTTTTGTGTTCTTTGAAATGTGAGCATATGTTCAGAACTGGAACAATCTTTCATAGAAGCCTGTATAAGAAAATTAAAAGGTAAACAAAATACTAAAGACAGTGTTTTGTCTAAAGTACATCAGTGTGTTGTTGCTGCTTTGAAAGAGTAATTCACATGCTGCATGTGTGCATCATTTAGTTGCAAAAATGCCATTTTGAAAACAGATTAAGTTTTGATTACAGAGTTTAATTATGACATAGATGTTTCTCTCAAAGTGTCTTATCTGGCTTGTGTGTAGAGTTTTGATATGAGCCAAATTCCACAACAAGTGTGAGCTATCAGCAAAAACATTTATATACTAACAAAGGAATCCGTAGGGGTTGCTCATAGAGACAAACCCACAGAATTATCACCCAACTCTGCAGTTCCCCTCAGCTCTACAGAACTTTTTAGCATCTTTTAACCAATGTTTTGGTTTTAGGATCCACTTTACTGTTTTGACTCACCACTTTTATCAGTGTTTTCAGCCACAGCAGGCAGCCAAACGGCAGACGGACCAAGTTAGCTGGTGAACATAGTGGAGCATTTAGCAGCTAAAGAGCCACATATTTCTATCTGGGGTTGGTGGATAGTAAAACAGAGCTAGATGAAGAGTCATCAGATGCACACAAACACAACTCCAAATTAATGTTCATGTTGCTCTGTTTACTCGATGTGTAAAGAAGCCACTGTTTGCTAACATGATAGCCATTAGCTATGTCTGTTAAGCAATCATCAACTTTATAAGGTGATTATATGTCAAGTTTGTTGCTCTGCACCCAAGTGGCCAAAACAATCTATTAAAGTAGGTTTAAAGGGCCACCATAAACTCCTTTTTACACTACAGAAAAAAGGTAATGATTTATCCAAAACCCCAAAATTTTCCATCACAAGTGGAAAAGTTGACTTTTAACATGTTCAGACAGTGACATTGTTGTTTATACGCTACACCTACTACTTGCATTTTCAATAATATTTTAGCAATTTCTTTGGTAGATCTCTTACCTTTTTTGGATCCTTTAATGCCTCAGAATAACTCACTCTCCTCTATGTACATGCCCTTTGCCTTCAAAGACGAAAATTTTACCTCTCTACAATAAACCACATCCCTTTTGTCTCCAAAATAATGTGCCGCCCAACCTAGAATTAATTTTCTCCTACGGAAATGCTTTGCAAAACTATAAGGAGAGGTTCAGGTCATATTTACTAGGTAGTAATTCACAACAATACCATTTCAAACTGTCACAATCTCTCATCTGCGGCACTTAAAAAGCTCTGTCTAAGCGTCATTGTTTTTCTCCTTTTAAATGTTTCCAATGTTTCCAAGTGAAATGTTTCACCTTGAGTAAGGTCATCTTACATCTTTATGCAGATGCAGATTTACACATCTGTCTCCCCAGATTACTTTTTTAAACTTTAACACTCCTCATAAGACATTGTCAGTTGTTGCTCATTTGGAACACTACCAGATGATGAAACCCCTATTTATGCATTTGTATCATCTAGACTAGATTATTGCAATGCCCTGCAATTGAGCACAAAGCATAAATCCTTTTTCTGATGCCACTGGATCCATATCTTAACCAGATCTTATTTTAAGATGATACTTATTACTTCTAAAGTATTTCAGGTGTCAGTTCTGGCTTATGTAGCAGATCTCATCAGCACTCACTATCCACTGCACATGCTCAGATCACGGGATGCTATTATTTTTATCCTATTGGTTACACCTTTGTCATATAATGCATACTATGCTATACTGACTTTCAGGGACCCTTAATGAATTTGTTGTGTTTACTTGTTTGTGTGTTCTGTGTCTTGACAAATAAATCAATTTCACAATAATATCTAAACACATCAATAATCATTCAAACCAGTTTAACGCTTCTTCTTTGTGCAAATTACTTTCTATGCAAAATCACAGGGCACCTTTTCCAAAAACCCAGGAAATGTTAAAGGTTAAATTTAGATACGAGACTCTGCACTATAAACAGACAACATGCACCTGCTTATATCTGTAAATCACACACACACACACACACACACACACACACACGCACACACACACACACACACACAGAGCAACCCCAACACCAGATGTGGGACCAAGCAGGAATGAGGCCTGTGAGGGGGAGCAGGAAAGGTGGGTGAGGAAGTGGTGATGGTATTTATCTGCATACTCCCACACAGAACTCAGATGTGGGTGTGCAAGAGATGTGTGACGTGTTCTCATTTTGGCATACCGAAAGTTCTTGCATAATGTACGATACGAAATACTGTGGAGACCATAGGAATATTGCTTTTGATAGTAGAGAGAGCACACATTACAGATTTGATACAACAGCTCCAGTGTCCAATCATAAAAAACTAATTACATCCACTTACACACTTTGCTAGATTCACATTTTTGCCACATGACTTGATCCACATATGTGTTTCTCTTGCCAAAGGAAGTGAAAGTTGGTGTTGCATAAATGACCACATTTTTTACATAATTGAAAAAACAGCTTAGCTTATTTATCTAGGTTAAACCATTTCCTTCACCCTGTACATATACACAATCAGACAAAGAGCCATCTAGTACACAAACACAGATTAACCTAAATTAATTTTGACACTACTGCACTACTGTTACTGTATGGCATGGCACACACATGTTAACAAGACATAATCAGTAAGAATAAGAAAGGCAAAAAGATACACCATAATGTATATAATAAAAATATAATAGACATGGAACAATGTATTATACAATGTTCTCAAAGAAACATCATTGTGCTCAACACTCCAACAAGGTGAAGATATTTTTTGGGTGGGATGGAAATGAGCAAATCTGATCTTTCCTGCATTTGAATGGACATATACTCCATATGTACATGCACAAATTGTCACAACTTATTAAGAGAAAGACTCTCCAAAGAAAGCATCAACACAAGAGACTAAAATAGGCCTTTTTGAGTTTAACAGAGTAAACTAGGTCTTTTCTGTGACACTGGTTGTAGGTATACCTCCTGTAAGCTCAGCTGTGGTTTCTCTCAGGTGTTGCTGCTGCTGTTCTCAGCTGTCATTTTGGAGGAGGCACCGGAAGTATACAGATAGTCCTTAAACAGGCTCAACACCTGCTTCTTGTAGGTCTTAATGGCAAAGAAGTAGATGACTGGGTCCAAGCAGCAGTTTAAGTTCATTAGTGAAACTGTAATCTGTAGGTAGAACAGGGATTATGAAAAGGGAAATTGGAAAATTGAAGGGGAATGTTTGAAATCAAACGAACAAACACAGTTCCTACCTGTAAGGACACCTTAAAGGCTCTCAGTTCCTCGCAGGTTGGCTGGTGGTGTATCTTTCTGGACATAAACTGCATAACGTTGAGGTGGTAAGGGCTGAAACATACGATAAAGGTGAGGAGGATGAGGAGAATAATGGTGTTGGCCTGATGATTCCTCCTTGATCGACCAGCTACAGAGTTCTGCTTGGCTGCAGCTCGCAGCTTCAGGTTGATCTTGGCGTAGCAGCCCATGATGATGATGAGCGGACAGCAGAAGGAGATGGCACAGGCCAGAAGCAGGAGATAAGGGGTGAAGCGGGAGCCCTCAAAGTTGAAGTACTCCATACAGGTTTTTCTTTCCTGGTGCTCATGCAGCATACTGCGGAACAGCAGAGGAGCTGTCTGCAGGGATACCAGAGCCCACACCAGGCAGCAGACCCTGCGAACCACCCTCACACTCCGCAAACACTGCAGCCGGTGTGGATGCACCATGGCCAGGTATCGGTCCAAACTGATACAGGTCATGAAGCCAATACCTGGTGGAAATATAATGGATATGCAATACAGTTTATGCTTAACACATACAGAACAGAATGGCAAAACAAATGAACAATTTCACAGATAACCAAAGATAGAGATCATGAATTTAGGCCAAATTGGCTGGGTAGTCACTCACACATGGCTTTGTAGAAGGTGTTTTCACCATCCTGGTCCCATTCTGATCATTTTAAAATTTGTGTCAACAAGCTTTTGATACTTTTTATACTATGTGTATGAAGGTGCAATTTGAAATGAACTCTTACGCCATACTATACTAAGCTGTACTGTTGCGTTGTCCTGTGTAAATGATGACATCTTTCACACATAAAGTTATCTGATTTTAACCTGAGTTGCATACATGTAGACACATGTAAAGACACAATCAAAGACAGGGTAGCATATTGGCAACAGAAGCTCTAATATTACCTGCATAGGTATTTGCAAAGAAGAGAAGTGTGGTCAGTCTGCAGAGAAGGTCACCAAAGGGCCAGTCAAAATGGCGAATGTAGTAAGTAATTCTGCCTGGCAGCGTCAGTGTAAACAGAGTATCAGATAGGGCTAGATTGACCAGATAGATAGAGGTGGAGTTGAACTTTTGCTTCTTCTGGAAGATCACATGGAGAACCAGGCTGTTGCCACATGCACTGATGATGAAAATCACAGAGTAGAAAATAGGGAAGAGGACCACTGCAGCTCTTTGGTAGACAAACACATCACAGCTGCTCTGGTTTGGAAAGTTTTCAGCTGAGTCCAGGGTGATATTTTCAACAGCCATCCCCACCTGTCATTTTAAGAAAAGGATCACACTGTAACTCATAAATCATTAAAAGTCATTAAATCATTACAGGCAGGAAACAAGTGTGCATAAGCAAAGGAACAAGAGACCCATCAGGCATAGATAAAGATCATCATTGTATAGAGTACTTACAACAAAAGATAGGGTTCCCAAGTTAATTTACTGTTAATACTCCTGAGTCTGGTGGTTATGGTTGTAAATTCAGCTGCAATACTTGAAATATCTCTGAAAAGGTCATATGCAGTGTTCAAATCCCACCTCTTTTTTTTGACATCACATGTCTGTCAAACTTTGTCATCCTATAACCCCAGTAGTTGGTTGATGCACTCTGCACAGTAGACTGTTTTATAGGTTTTCATTGACAATTTTGAAACAAATGTGATTTATAGGCCCCTCAATTTTAATAGTTTATACTATGCTCCCGAGAAAATGCAGCTTCGTAAAACAGCATTATGTATTGTTTTGATGTCTTTGTGCTGTTTTAATGTTTTTATTAGTCCACTTTTATCGTTTTTATTAAGGATTTAATCTTACATCTCTCTCTCTCTCTCTCTCTCTCTATATATATATATATATATATATAATGTTTTTTTCTTTTAATTCATGAAGCATTAGCTTCCAATTTGTACTGCCTTATTATTAAATTTTCTATCACTTGTAAACGACATTGAATTGCACTAACCTCTATGAAAGCTCCCATACAAATACAGTTTGATGCATTTACATGTATATGAACAGTATACATGTATATGACAACATTTGCATGAATACTACTGTAATACTATAATCATACTGTTCCATTTTTGTCACATTCTCACATTTGATGCTGTTGCTGACACATTTCTTCATGAGCACATGTACACCCACACACAACCTCATGTTTTTGTTACTAAGGAGGACAATGGACAGCACTAACCAGTATGCTGTCCACTAACTCCAACCAGAAACCAAGTCTTAACACTAAATATTAATGGTTAACCTTGTTGGTGAGTCTCCATAATGGGACTGTGAGAACAAACCTCACAGTCCCCACAATGTTGTTAATACAAGAGTGCTGCAGAGTGCTTGTGTGTGTGTGTGTGTGTGTGTGTGTGTGTGTGTGTGTGTGTGTGTGAGACAAAGAGACAGTGATAGACATATAAAGCAAGTACTAATTAATGTTGCTTATCTGCATGCCGTGGCAAGTATCATTTTCAGTGTGGTTGTTGTTTAAAACATGCACATGCATATGACAACATCTAACTCTTGCACCTGTAGAGGTTAAATGCACAAACTGTAAGTTGCTTTGGACAAAAGCATCTGTAATGTGATATGCAGAGTGGCTACAGTTTAATAAAACAGTGTATGTATTTTCACTACTGCTTGCAGTGGGTGCAGCATGTTTTTGAGAAAGGTTAGATGTGTGAAGTGATAGAGTGTGAGTTTTTATATTATCTTCCTGCCGCTGAGGTTTCTCAAGATTGTACTCTATGTAGCTGAGGTGAAAGCAGGCGGGCTTGAGGCAGAGCTGATGGGAGATGCAGAAGGAAGCTCAAGTATTGCTGGTGTTTGTAAAAAAAAACTGTCACAATCCTGTGATGTGTGGATGAATCACTAAGAGTTTGAAGGATGTCACATCTACATATATCTCAACCACCAGCCTCCCCAGAAGATTAAAAACACATGAACAATGTAAACTGAAAATAAACAAGGTGTTAGATTCTGAGAATGGTGGTAAAAATGTGGCAATGCGAGTTTGCTTCAGCACGGATGCAGCAGCTTCACTTCAGCAGCTGCTTCACTTCAGCAAACATAACCTGACTCTGTTTGCAAATTCTAACAACTTGTTATTATTTCAGTGATAGCCACTAATGGACAAAGAAAACACTCATCAGGTGATATTTTATAGAAAACATTGTTTGCTCAGCAGACCCTTCAAATATGTTAAAGAAAATAAGAGCACAACATAACAACCATTAATGATTTATTATTATCACTTAAAACCTCAATCGAAATCCAAATTTGATATAACACACGTTCCAGCAGTGTGCTAAATCATATCAAAGTATTGTAAGACTAGCAGTACAGTACAGTGGCCAAGCTAACAATAGAAATACAGTACAAGCACACTGGCTACAGTATCTCATCTCACTCGCCCACCAAAGCTTTCCAGGTTGGTGTAATTGAAATGGATGGCTGCTGGATAGACAAAAGGTCACTAATTGTCACTAGTCAAATGTGGTTATAATACAGCTCACTTAGGTCACAATAAGAGCTTCATGTAGACAATGTCACCTGCAGGTTAGGAGCCTGCTGCACTTCAGGCCTACATTTCATGCTCCATTAATTTGGTGCGCAGAGTTAAACATCTTGTACTGTACCATCTGAACGGTGTACTGGAAAAGGAAAAGACAGTCGTTTGTTGAGCACTCACTAGGTGTTCTAAGGGTCTCTCAGTGTCAAATACTACAGGAGCACAGGAGGACATGGAAAGAAGGAGATGATCACTTCTGCTCATGCATGCCCTTTGCATTTCCACTACCCAGAATAAGTGATGTAAACCCACGTAGCAACTATGAATATTAAGAAAGAGCCACATCAATAACTTTTACTTCTCTATTCACCTCACACATAATACATATTGTATATATGTGCATATTTGTAAACCTGCTCCTGATGATGATTTTAAAGTACAACCGAAAGCTTGAAACTGCAACAATGCCTCTGTTCTTTTTTGGAGTAACTCTCCACTCATAAATACCTAATGTAATCCAGTTAAAAGGACTGCATAGAATATATCGTATTTTGTTTAACAGTATTGTATTTTATATATCACACCAGCACCATGAACGTGTTGCACATGGTGGTGTGTAGTGTGTTTGCAGCTTTCTGGGTTGATGGGTGTGTGACATGAAAGGTCTTAGGAAATTGAAAGTGACGACCCAGCATGGAACATGCATGGAAGTCACTTCTCAGAAATGTGACCTTTTTCTGGTTGTTAAGTCAGGGGTGGGCTAAAAAAGGGGAAGGAGGGGGGAACAAACTGATTCGAAGAGAATTATACAATAGTCAATGGTGCAACTCCATAAAAGAACACCCCAGAAGGCATATCGTTTTAAAGGTGCCCTCATGGTGGAGGGCGACCAGTGGTGTGTTGGTGAGGCAAACTGGGAATGACTTCTGGTGTCCACAACATGTGTGGAATAGCCAGCATGGTTCCACAAACGGTGCCTAACCAAATTTGGGATGTTTTTTGCTGCCAAAATGAATTGTGTATGAAACTTCCCCCACTCAGTTTAAATTTAAGTCTAAATTTGGTTTATCAAACCAACTTCACTGTGCAGTTGTCGACCCATTCAGCAGTCAAATAAAGCAATGTTGGTATGTATTGATGGACAAAGACTTTTTTTTAAGTAATGGTGATTTTTACACATATGCAGGCAAGATAACACTGTATTCTGTATGTGTGTATGCAATGCAGGCTTCCACCAGTTAACTGCTATGCTATAAAACATAGCACCACTAGAGGGGGTGCAATCATTACGAATCAGAAACAGAAAATAATACAGTGCCATTCATAGTGAAGAAATTCATTTCGTTCTTCAGTTTTCAACATTTATTCATTTAAATTTTACATTTATGTGTTACATTTTTGTAATTTAATATTCTTATCATACAAAGTCAGTGCAGTAGTGTTAAAATTGCGTGCTTATGTGCATGCGTGCATTTATGCGTCCGTGTGTGAGTGTGTGTGTGTGTGTATGTGCGTGCATAAGTAGACTGCTGGACATACCGCAGGGGACTCCTGCATTGTCAGGGGGCCTCATGTGGCTCGTGTCTGTTCTCATCATCACCATCTCCCCCCATGCATCAGCCGCCGCCCGCCCTGCTCAGGCCCTGTCCCCTGCTCCAACACGCTCGCGTGAAGACTCTCCGTTCACACTTTGCTTCACGCTTGTCACCTTTACCACTGATGAGCTGTTTGTTGTTTTTTCCAGCCAACACTTTAAAACCCTTTGCTTCACAGAGACTAGTATACTTCTCCACTCTACATGCCCTATCTGGTGTGAGAGTAAATCGAGAGCAATAAGATGAAGAGATAAGTGCTCTTGTACTGAATGAGGCTGTGTGAGTGTGAAGGACCATAATTATATGCTTTCACAGGTGCCTATGGACAGCATCTTAAAGAATGTCTAAAAACCCTTTCATTCATAGTGAGGCTTTCTTAATCTAACATGTCACAGTGTTGACACTAGTGTAGCTAGTTGTGAAAAACACACACCAGCTCATTGTGCCTGGTGTCCTTTTGAACTGCTCATGACTTCACACCCATGAACATGCTGTGAATTCCACCTTTCTCCCACATTTAGGAAAGTCTCATAATACAGAAACTCATCCGTTTAATGGGCTCATCACACACATACACACCTCACAAGAGCACCCACAGATGGTAGGCTCTGATTGGCCTATACACATTGAGGGATTCAGTGTTTTTTTGATTGTGAAGACTTGAAAAAGGATTGAATTCAATGACTTTTAGTGGTCTGATCATTGGTGCCAGAGGCATAATTTTTAGTACCTCAGAGGTTGCTCCTGGGTTTTGGGCATTTCATCAAAAACATTGTGACAGAAAAAGATTTGTTATAGCTTCAGATCAAAAACGATGCAGCGCAATGAAACACACATCAAGATTTGAAGGCCCAATTCTGGACAGAAAGCATTTAAGGTTACGCTATTGCTGGAAACCAAGGCATGGTTTTATTGTTATTTAATGAAATTGTACTATAGTTTAAAAATCTGTATAAAAACAGCATTATTTCGTGAAACCTGAATGTTGGTTTTACTTATCATGTTGCTTACTTTCTAAGTGCAGTGGGCATAAAAAAAATCACTTTGCTGTTGCTTTGTAAGGAATTACTAAGTAAGTGCTCTGAAATTGAAAACTGAAAAAAATCAATTCACTTTTACATGATTTACATAACATCCAGTAGCTGAAAATATGTAGTGTGAAACAAAACTGTTGATATTGCAAAACAAAATAATTAGAATCCTACATGCACAGTTCACTTACAGTGTTAACAAGTGTAAACAAATGGAAAAATACAGTGTGAATACATGCATATGCAATGGTGTATTTTGAGTTGATGAATACTGAATAATGAATACAGGGTTGAAATTATAGTCAACACAAACAAGTCCTGATAGTCGTTCTCATACTGACAACAACAAGCACATATTGCAGACACAGATGCATGACTTTTTGTCTGATTGACTTAATCAGTTTTAGATAACTTTATTTAAAAAAGCTTGATACATTATTGATCCTCATGCCAATTAGCCCACTTACCTCTATAGGTGAATCAGAGGTCAGTTACAGTACAGCACCCCTAGGGCTGGTAGGGATTTAGTGACTTGGGACTCTGGGAGTTTAAAGCAGCATGGATACTTTGCCGATACAGGATCTGAAACCACTTGACAGGAGGTCGTTTCACTGCAGTGTGGTTTGGGGTTTATACTTCTGCTAAAATGATTTTCAAAAGCCTGAAAAGATGAGAAATGCAGCTGAGCAGCACCATCTTCAGGATCTCCAGTAAAACAATCCTTCCAGCTCTGAGCTCTGACCTTTGGCCTCTGCTATTTCCTTGTCTACTGGTGGTTTTTATTTAATTTTTTTGTATTGTCTTTAATGTTTCACTGTTCATATATGAGTTTCTATTATCTTTTCTGCTGTCTTTTATTTGATTTGGTGTTCAAGGTTATGTGTAAATCTTTAAATAAAAGGTCAATGTTTAACTCTGTTTTCAAATTTAATGAAGCCTAGCAAGCTTAAAGTGCAGCCAATTCTTAACACATAGCTTCGTGACCGCATAGAGGCAGTGTGCATGGATCAAAACTCATGAGCATTAGGTCAAACAAAAGATGTCCCAACAACTGCTGTATTTTTCACTGATGTTACCCCAATATGTACATACTGTACTACACTTAAACAAAGCCTGTATTCATCTGTGGGCAGTGACTCAGGCTGCGTTTGAAGATGTGGCCTTGTTCCACGGTCCGTGCCGTGGCAGTTTTTCAGGTCATCTGATGCGATGTGCATATTTTGGATGTCATCTGGGCTGTTGTATTATTGTTCTATTCACAGGGCATGGACTAATTATTTCAACAGCTCTCTTCATTGGGGAGCAGACTGACAGTTGCCGTCATTGAAGTGATCAGTCTGTTTCTTGGCCTCGTCTGAGGCTATTTGATGTATATTAACAATAATTGGTGCCACCGCCACAATGATGTTTAGTAAACCTTTGTGCTATTTTCCAGGAGGATGCCCATGAGCAATTCTTGTCATGCCTCGTCACTCTAGGTGGATGACGAGGCGTGTTGTTGTGTTTGATTCTGTGGTATAAGTACAAGTTATTTTGTTAGGTTCCTTGTAATCTGGCAACCAGGCCTGATGCAGTGAGGTGGCGGTGTCTCCAGTTCCAGCATCTAGCAGTGACTCCAGCAGGTTTTGAGTCTGCCAGATTCTACAAGTGAATGAGAGGCAGATGTGTGGTGACAGCACTACGCTCATTAGGCCGAATCAGTGTCACACTGTGACAACTGGCCAACTTGAGGCTTCTCTCGTCACTCAGTACTTACTCCATTCAGCCAAGACCAGCTCGGATTCTCCCAGACCTCATTTCAAATCGTTAACTGTTGTGGCTTCTCTATTTTGCCTAGAACAGAACCTTTTAGGTTAGATGAGTTGTATGATACACTGATAAACTAATATTCTTGTATCCCTTGAATACACTATCTCTAGGCATGATATAGCTCTACTAAATCTTTAATCAACTTTTTCCCCACACCTACCTTTGATCCCAGTGGTATCCCTGCCTCTGACCACTGGTCTACCCCTGCTCCACAATCCCAGCTGTGTGGTCAGCTCTGGCCCCTCAGGGCCTCCGTCCCTAGGCTGAAGTTGTGATATCTATTTCAGTCCACTAGAGACCAGACAGCCGCCACTGTGACTCCAGAGAATTCCCTGTCCAGCGATTACTGATGGTTGCACTCTGCTCATATGCTTTAGCATCTCCTGTGTCCAAACTGCTTAGCATCTGATGGGTCGCTCTAAGCCATTAAGGCCAGTTTGCAATTATAGATGTGTGGCTACTGGACACAGAAACAGATGTGCTTTGATCTATTTACGGCAGGGTGAACAGGGGGGTCATAACAGCTTACTTCCATGCGTGGGTCAGCTCACGCACCTCTGACATCCCTTGTCTTTCAGTTCACTTGTTGTAGTTGTTGTTCTTGCTGTGTGTGTCAGCACACATACATAATCAAGCATGTGTGAATGTACTGCGTGCGTGTTTATGCGTTTAATCTGCATGTGCCAACCACAACCAAGCATGTGTGGAGGTGAGAGCTTGTTGAATGGAAATTCGGACTATCCTGTTGCACTAAATAAAAGGGAACCAATTCAAGCCCCATCTGTTTAAGCTCCAAAATTCACCAAGGGGCAAAATAGTTAGTGTTGCGGTACATTTTTAACGCCTTGTCTCCTTTTTTCCCCCTCAGCTTGAAGTGCTTTGGGTGGTGAAAAATGGAAAACAAATGTTCTGTTGACAGCTTTCCTATGCCCAGGGTGTGTGAGTATTTATATCATAAAGGTGCCAACACATCCTGGTTTTACAGGCTGACCATCGCTGGGGGGAGAAAAGAGGGGGACAAGGGGGGTTATCCTGTAGCTCATTCTGGTAATTACTAGATCAGTGATGAATAGGCCTTGATAAGCCTGTGACAAATTAGCTTACAACTAAGTCTGCTGTGGTGTGAAATTCTTATTCATTTTAAAAGAATTTAGCTTTCCAAGTAGGACATCTACAAATGGAACCTGCTGATTGTAAGTTGGGTCCTGGTGTGACCACAGTATACTGGACTGCATTAAGATTGAGGGCATGGCTACTGCTGCTCCTCTTCTGCTCAGGATGCAGTAATAACAGGACTCGGCCCAGAGTTTTAAGCAGAGCATGCCTCAGTAATATTCAGTTCCATAGTCATTTTTCTTCCTTGTCACTTGTCTTATTGTCACCACTTTGCTTGTATTAAAAATTCACGGGTCACTTGTATGGCATTTAGTGCTTGTCTCCAGTGTACTGCATGCCCGTGCTAACTAGTCAATTGTGACCACTTTTCACAGCAGCAGCAACGCCTTGGGCGAACTGTGATTTCATAATGTTTATGGTGTCAGTGGCAAGCCTGACGGGAAAATGGTAATAACTCCACTACCAATATGAATAATGAATGAACTCATATCATTTCATAAATCAGACGGGATGTGCAACATATGGAGATAAGCAGGCATATTCTTGCCACTGGGTCTCCCTGTTAAATAAACCACTTTTACTGCTATAATGCTGTACCCTGTATGATATAGCCTACAGCATGCTATAGGAACACTGTCTACTGTACCATCACAGAGTTGCATTCAACAGAGTGCACAGAGGGAGTCCAACATTGACATTGTGCTGTAAGCAGGTCTATCCTGAGGTGAACCATGTGTACACAGCTTTAGGTCCTCTCTGATGTAGGTGTTTCTCAGTCCGCCAGTGTCGTGTTGCGAGGCCACAATCCCACTGTGTTTGTTTCAGCGTTATTGTGCTGAGAGAAGTACTATGGGAATATTCATTCATAAGCTTACATCCAGCAAACCACTGCCCGCACTACAAGTCATAGATCTTTAAAATTAAAAGCAACAGTGTTGTGTCGTGATTTTTATCTTCATCCTAAACTTTCTTACAGCTCATATTTTATCCACTGAACTCTTTGAGAGTGACATCCATGCAAAGGCAACCAAAGTAAACATGTTTATTTATTGTAAAATTATCCCCATAATCAGTGAACAACAAAAACTCAATCCCTCAACAAAATAACGGGTGCCCAAGAAGTTAATATTCTGAGGTCTGGCTGGACCTGCTCATTAATTCAGTTAAATGAAGTGAGAGAGGGGGAATCAGAGTTAACCGAACGGGAAAAAAGCCCTTAAACCCATTTCCTGTGATTTGGGTAACGTGCAGAAAAGTCAGAGACTCAGTATTTGTCTTTGCCTTTCTTGTTCTCTGCCTTTTCTCTCAATGTAAATGTATATCCATCTTATTTTTCCTCACTAGGGTTTCCCCAACGTTTTTCTTTTCTTTATAGCTTTGCTCCTTCCCTCTCTCTCTGTTTCTCTCTTGATTGCTGGGTCAGTAACTGGATTGGGTCAGGGGGCGCAGTCTGGTTTTGTCCACCAGCTTTGGGTTGTGAAGGCTAATGTCTCCTGACACTCTCAGCTCCATCAGTACTGGCCGCATCATTCTAGTAATGCAGAAGTCATCAGGGCCTAGGATTGCGTGAGGGCTCTCATCTGGAAACCCAAACAACCTTAACCTCATTGAATTCCTGTTGAAGAATGCAACAATTAATGAATGGATTAAGTTGCTACTTTGTCTCATTGAATTACAGCACATTGTTTGGGATTGGTGTGTTTTTGGAGAAATATCTCTAAAATGTTCCCATATAGTGAGCTGGTATTGCAATGAGAGATAAGGAATATTGAAAAATATTTGCTGATGTTAAAGTACACAAGCATACACTACTGAAAGTGTAGAGGGGGTGTTTATGTAATTTATGTTCAAAGGCCAAAGTTTAATCTGGATTTTGTGTTTAATCTGGATTGTGTGGCTTCTTTAGCTGGTGTGCTGGTCTTTTCCAACCATACTCCACTTCCTTAACAGGCACTCAACTGAATTGTTGCTTAACCTGCGCAGTGACCCTGCCACATGCTATCTGCATCCTTCTATCCCAGATCCACCACTACACTATTCCCCTTGTGGGCAAGGGTTTTGCTATGTGTCAACCAGAGCCACAGACTCGGGAAGGGAAATCCATAAACCTTGTGTTAGGGCAGAGAAAAAAAGTCAGCACCAGTGCTTACTCATCTGTTAAAAACGGAGTGATCTGCAAAGTTTGTACGAGAGGGTTTTTGACGGTGCCCTGCTGCTTTGTCAGTGCAGCACATGCTGCAGGCACTGGCATCCCCTATTGCCTTCCAGGTCATTGGCCAGGCTCAGCAGGAGGTGGGCTTCTAGCCCTATGACACATCCTTGAGTCACAGCTGGATCCGTAACAAGGTATCATAGCAAATGAGTCGGTAAAACATCACTGGTTTGAAGAGCGTGAAAAATTGTCATGATATCATTTGGAATTTCTGATCTGGACTGCCATTGGTACAGGAGAAAGAGAAAGTGAGAGAGAGAGATCTGGTAATGAAGGGGTCTTATTACTCTTCCCCACCACCCCACAGCCTGACCCCCAAACTGATGTCTGAGGGAGGAGATCCAAGCTAATATAAGGAGGCAATAATTAAACATCTCGTGATTCTCAGCCAAGTGGCTTATAGGTGTTGCACTCTTAACGTGAGAGCTTTATGACACATTGTCCTGTTCTTGAATGTGGCTTTTGCTCCTCATTACACGACTCATGAGAGGTTGTAACGTGACAGATTGGGCCTGTCCTAGTGTGTTGCGATGAAAGTTATGATGTTTGGGGAGGTTGTACAGGGTAAGTTTGGTTGGTCTCAAAAATATTTTAACTGCTGAGCATGTAATTCAGTGCATGATGCTTTTAACAATATAGTGCTAAAATATTAGTACAGTACAGTACAGTGTTACTTGTAATTTTATTATTACAAGTAACACTGTTTATTTATTATATAAAAAATATGTTTAACTATTTAAAAAAAATGTTCTTTTATAAAATGTCAGTTACCAGAAAACATTTCAGGATATCCATTGTTTTATTGCCAAATTGTGTCATTGTCGTAAACCGAAATCTGTATTTGTGTACAGTACATTGGTCATAGATGAGATTAAAAAAATTTAAGAAATAATTAAAGTCCTGTATTTTGTGTTATAACATTCAAGAAGGAAAACTATGTGCTATCATAAAAAATTATATAAACCACACTATGTATTATGCAATAAAATTAGATACATAAACCCTTATGATCTTTAACCTTTCTGTGTTTAGAGTACAGTTGGCTGTGAGGGTGTGTGCGGGTTTGATGGATGCAAAGAATGGACAAACATCGGCTCCCTCTAAAACCACAATGGAGACCTTGGATCTAAATGTCATGGTTTCATAACGGATACACTGACATTTGTGTGATGGGATTTAGCCATGGGTTAATATAGCCATTGCTGGCACACTGCATTGATGTCCATCTCACCCGGGCTGTGAAGTCTATCTCACCATTTTTTCGGTGCCCTCACAGAAGTTTCTTTCAAAGGGATGAATTGGATTCTATGCTGGTTAAAGCCAATTATTTTATCAGAAAAAAAAACTGATAAAATAAAAAAACTGTTTGATATGTAGGTTTGTTTTATATGATGTTAATGTGCCTCAGGAGCTGTTCAGATCATTCTTTTTTGGTGAGTGTTGGGCTGGGGGTGGGGGCTGTTGGGGAGGGCAGGCGATCAGCATTGAAATCAGAGCCATGTAAATCTAATCAATTATACAGTTTTTCAGATAAAATGTTGGTAAATCAAAACACATTTTCCAAAAGTCACAGTATAATGAGAAATTTAAATTGGAAACAGAAACCATTTGTTTATTATAAATGCCAGGGTGAGGTGGTGACTTGCCATCCATAAATTTCGTTATCCTTTCATATTCCTTTTATCTATGACTACAGCTTTGGCACTCATTCAAGATTTTAATGAACTCAGACTTCTGAGGCATCAAGGCCTAGTGATGCATTGTCCATTTGGATCAGGGAGTACAGAGGGGGGACAAAGGCAAAAGCTTTTGCCTTTGACATAATATTTTATATTCTATTGCCTTAAAGGGGGGTTATTAGGTGATTGCAACATTTAACAACATAACAGATTGACAAGAATAAACACATATTCAGCATATATCTGGAATTAACAACCAGACTGATGATCTTGTGTGCATGTGTGTGTGTGTGTGTGTGTGTGTGTGCATGTCGCAAGGGGTGACTTGAATCAAAAAATAATTTTCTGTGCTTTATGAGGATACAGAGAACCCCCCTGCTCTGGCGCGACCTGGTGTCGGCTGCTTTCTTGGGCTCAGAGGTTCCTAGGGGAGACCAGAATGGAAGTTGAGCATCTTGCTGTGATCCAAAGAAAGTGTGCCAAATGCTATCAAAACTGGATTAGTAGACAACAATTGTGTTCGATGAACGGAAGGGGGAGGGAAAGAAGTAGTTTCCAAGTAACCCATGGATGGAATTTTCCAACCCCATTGCATTTTTATCCCATGTAGGAATGGATGCGCACATAAGCCCCCTTTGTTTTGGGATAAAATCTATATAAAATACTTTTTATTAGTTAATAGTTTTCTAACCTGATAATGGATGTACTGGAGAAGCAGCAAGTACACTGAGATGTATTTCTGATTTGCTGTATAAAAACCAAGGACCTATTATACGTGTAGGTCATTTCAGGTGTTGTGAGCTAGGAGGGTCACTCATGTCATTTGTGTTGAAAAATGTTTTTTATGTATTATCGGCCATTGGGAGAGAGGGAAAAACATCACTTATCCAATAAAAATGACCTGGAGACTAAATAATGACAAATAGTCCCATTATATCATTATATCATTATATCAGTGGTTACCAACATTTTTGGCTTATGACCCTTAAAAGTGTTATGTCTATGAGAGGCAAGCAGTTCCACAGGTGCAGTGGTTAGCACTGTCGCCTCACAGCAAGAGGGTTCTTGGTTCGACCCCACCGGCTGGCTGGGGCCTTTCTGTATGGAGTTTGCGTGTTCTCTCTGGGTACTCTGGCTTCCTCCCACCATCCAAAGACATGCAGGTTAGATTAATTGATGATTCTAAATTGTCCATAGGTGTGAATGTTTGTTTGCCTGTCTCTACGTGTCAGCCCTGTGATTGATTGGCAAAATGGGCATCATGGACTTAACACTTTTGTCTATTTCTACTGAAGGTCTGCCAGTAGAAACATTTGGCTCTACAACCTTCATAAGGTAAAGTAAGACCAGCAGCACATTCACATTTAAATACACCCCCAGCCCAATGGCTGTCCTCTGAATGCTGACATTTGGAGCAAATCCCCTGCTGACTTAATCATGGCAAATATTGTGTGTCATTTGTGCACCACACTTGGACCTGGCTGATGGTAGTGGTAGTAATTCACCACTGCTGTGAGAGAGAACTCCTGGGGTGACGTGCCTTGTGCTCAAATCTCTTTCCTTTTATTCCTCCCTTGTTTCTCTCCGTTGTAAGCTTCAGCCTGTCCCTTCTGTCTCATAAAGCAGAAGGACACTAGAGATATTGCAGACAGAGACCATCTGTGAGGCAAAGAAATTTAGAATGAAGCGAGGTGACGACTTATAACCAAGCAATCACACAGAATATCACTGATTTAGATGATCACGGCGTTTACCAACGGTAACTTTCATTCTAAGCCATTTTGACTATTTCTTTTGAATTATCTTTTAAAATAAATTAGCCTACACTGTATCATAACTGTTTGGGTTATTTCCGTCTCAGAAAATGTTTCATCCTCTGCCGTTCCTCCCCTCTCCACAACAGCACCATCCCACTATTTGTTCGCTGTTTACCTTCCCATGTGCTAGGAGTCCTCCAGAGCCCGCCCCTCTCCATGCTGTGGCCAACCACACAGCTCGGGCTGAACGAGGGAACTACTTGAGTAGCCAATTGGTGCTTGCTCTTTTAACGCGTCATCGAAGGAAACATGGCGGCGCACATTACCAGAGCTGTGAAAGGACTTGTCCCACAGTAAGTCAGTTTATGTGTTTTATTTCTTCTTCTCCTGAATGTGCTCTGTCTTTTGTAGAAAAACTTACCCGGCAAAATTTAAAAGTTTTCCTCCGTATCACTTTAGCAGCTGTTGGTCAAATGCCACTTCCCTTGCAGGCTGGGGAGAATTACAGCAGTTGGCAGCAGTGTTTCCAACATTATATTCGTTTGTCATGTGAGCCAAAATGACGAGGTATAAACGGTCTTGTAGCTATTTGTTTGTTACGTCTTGAATGAGTTTAGAAATGCTGGAAATGTGCACAGAGTTTGTATGGAATACCTCTGCGTCTGCATATAAACACTGCTGTGTCCTGTGCTCCACTGAGCTCCAGTGGCTCTTTGAATTAAGAGAATGTGCTTAACGTTATTGATACTAAAAACCCACGGAAGACAGGTAGCTGTAAGAGAAAAGTACAGGCCTGGCAGCTGGGAAAAGTGCCAGTGTAAACAGAGAGTAGGTTGTAAATTGTTAGCTTTTCATTCTGGGGATGTCGTGTCACCTTGTAAGGTGCAGATTTGATGGCGTTACTGTGTTGCTGTGCAGCCAGCTTGTATCTTATCCACTTAACTCTTATATTGTTGAACAGCTGGCGTGGAGGTAGCTCGTAATAACTTTTCTACTCTTGTGTAGTCTGATGTTGAGGTAGGTGTTTAATTGTACATTCAGTTGTGTTTCCATCTAGTTTTCAGTATTTATTTATTTATTTTTTTTTTTTTTTAAATCATCAAGGACCATGATGGAAAAAACTTTTGACTCATGTCATGTTGCATTTGTCTTTTCAAAGTGTCAAATATTAATAACTAATCGGGCAGTGTCAATCTAAGGCAGCCTAAACAGGTCTGTGCTGCGGAGGCAAAGAGATGTCAATGCACCACAACTTGAAGGAATAGTTCAACATTTTTGGAAATACCCTTACTTGCTTTCTCTCCAAGATTTAAATAAGAACGATGGCACTGTCGTGTGTGTCTGTGTGAGGTGGTTAGTCTAGCTGTAGCATAAAGACTGGATGTAGGGGGAAACGGCTCGCCTGGCTCTCTCCAAACTTCAAAAATACCCCACCAGCACCTCTAAAGCTCAAGATGAATATACAGTGATTGTATCATATTTGTGGTTATGATCATATTTCAGAAACTACTGGCAGTCTCTCATGGCAGCCAATCATTGTTGTTCACAAACACGTATGCATATTAATCCTGTGTGCATTTCTACAAGATTACACCATGAGATTCAGTGACAGATGGTTAGCAGTCAAAGTTCCATAGTGCTCTTCTACCTTTTTTTTTGGGTAAATTGTCATGCAAATCTCACAGGAGGTATAATGAGAAACTTCAGTTTGGATGCCAGTTACAAAGAACTTAAGTGGCTTTAATATTCTAGTAATGTGTCTGTACTGGTCTGGTCAACTACATTATGACATGTGGCTCTAATTCAAGGCGCATGAATTTCCAGAGGCACAAAGCTGATGATCCTGCCAAATTAGAGTGTGAAGTGACTGTCACGCCAGTCTGGTGTGTATGTGTGTGTCTTTGACTGTTTGTGCTTGCGGTGATAACCTGAACCGATTAGAAATAAAATATTTATATGTACTTAGCATCTCACGTTTTTCCTGTAGTATTTTAAATCTTTCCGGATATTTTGAAAAGATTTTTATGCTATGTGATGTGTAGACTTGCGTGCAACATAAGCATATAAATGTGTACCTTCCTAATAGATTCATATTGAATTTTGGCTGGTGTTTCTGGGAAGCAGTACCTACATAGTTAAATGCAGCCCTCTCACATGGCTGCAACGAGGAGAGGAATGTGTGTGTGCTTGTTTTATGGACAGCCTAGAGCCCTCGCCCTGGCATTGGCGGCAGACTGCTCTTTGTCACAAACACCCTCGTGTCAAAGATGCAACAGCATCCTGGAGGAAGCATTGACTGCCGCTATGAAGTCGACAAGTGATGAAAGTAGCCTAGAGGTTGTCAATTAAGAGAGCCAAGGCCTGGACCTTATAAGTTAATGGGCAGTTTCCCCTCTCAGGGCCTGCTAGGGCTTTATAGCACAGCTTATAAAAACCCCAAGTGTAATGCACCCCTATAACGTTTTCAATTAAGAGAAGGGGCATAAAGCAGTGCAGACACTTAGCAGTCATGCTAGAATGTTTATAAAGTGGCATTTGGCATAAATTGGGAGGGGAATTTTCAATTGGCCTAGTTGTTTTAAAGCAGCAGCTACTGTGCAGAATTTAGTTTTGATGGCACTTCATGCTGACTGGAAACATTACTGACTTCCTGGTGTCTTCCCATTACCGGTTCTTTTAGCTTGGTCATATGGATGCACAGCCTGAAGTTTAAAAACCCTGTCTTCTCAGTTGTAAAAGCGATTAGAGACAAGACAGAATTTTAATATACACAGATTATACACTCTTAATATTGGCACAAAGCGTCATCATAAATGCATTAGTCATTTCACAGTCAATTGGCAAATTTCCATTTAAAACTGTTCTATAATACGAGACGAAAACATATAATGCAATTTAATAAAATGAAATAAAACTGCAGATTATTATTTGTATTAACATAATTATCATTTGTATACTGCAAACCCCTTGTTTATAATGCTATTAGAAATAACCAATAATTCTAAATGCTCAAAATCCCTTCAGTCATCTGGTGTCTTCTGTGGTCGAGCTAGAGTAGAAAAATAAATGAGTGTTGAATAAACACCAGTGTGTTGACACCTCATTTCCTCATTGATTGGTGGTGGAAGCTGAGCTTGAGGTGTGTGGCCATAATCCAATCAAGCAAGAAAACAACCATGGGGACTGTGTAACCAAATTCTTAAGTTAGGGAGGGCGGGCAGGTTGACCAAGTAACCCCAAACCTTATGTTCTATGCCTTTTTTAAAAAAAAAAAAGTATTTTATTTTTAAAACTATGTAATGGTTTATTTAATCTTTTTACTAGACACATTCTTGGTCATTGCCTCATGGTACTAAAGTTTGCCTGAATTAAAAAAACATCTTTTCCCCTTATATTATGCATGAGCCGGTCAGTCTCACAGTCAGGCAGGAGACTATTTGTTTTGTCAAGCTGAATTAAGCAACACTAACGAAATACTTGATGTGGTTCAAGTAAACTAAATCTACACCCCAACATCACTGCCTGTGGATGTCTTCACCAGTGCCGACAGAGGCATTTTTTTTTTACACTTTGCCCTTCTTTTGAGCCAATGAATCAATAAATCGCTCTATTACCTGTTGTTGACCCAGCTAGTCTTGCCTTTGAAATGTGTTACAGAGCATTAAATAACACATGTTGCTATGTGAAAACAAAGCTCTGGTGGCTGGCGTGGTGACCAGCTGAGTAAACGTGGTGTGGGATGGCAGAGAAGAGAGGCCTACACTTGTCCCATCGCCGACTAAGGTGGATCCATGCGGCCAACAGATGGATATGTTACCCTGTATCCCAATAGAAAGGGGGGAAAAAAAAAGCCAACCAAAACAAGTATCTCTGCTCTAGCACTGAAGCCTTTGATCAACAGCACATCTTTGGCTTCAGAGTAGGACTTATTTGGACCCCAGAGCGCACATGGAATCGCATCTGTATAAACATGGCCAGGGAGGAATGTGTGAACAATGCAACAAAAGAATTTTGTTCTAGAAACGTGGGGTGGACTTGGCTAACGAGTGGTTTATGTGGTTTAAAGTTTGAGCGTGGTGGTCGGATTGAATGAGAAGCTGGGGAAATATTCTGTTTTTAATGATAACACGAGGGGGAAACTTGTGTTTTTGCTTTTTACGGATGTAAGCCAATACAAGTACTGAAATGACCCTTTCTTAAGATGAGTGCAAGGTGTCAAAAACTTGTGACACAGCAATGTATAGGTGTAGGTAACTATAGGTATTGTTATAATCTTTTGAAATTGCATTTTAATCAAATGTCCTGTATTTATTTATTTATTTTTATTTTATTTTTTTTACACAAACTGCTACAAAAATCATTCCTGTTGTGGTCATAGGTTTCTGCAGTATAGTTCAAGTAGTCCAAGCTACTTATCCTTGATCTATTTTCATGTTATGATCATAATCTATTTGGTTGGTGTATACTATCCATCAAATTATTTTAGATTACACAGACCTCCTTATAGGGACCACCCAATTTCTTCTGGATTGTCATGACAAGTTGTAGCCTGTGTTGATCTATTTATTGAACTGTATTAAAGTATTTACTGTAGGCATGACTAACAATTTCTAATAAAGAGTGTTCTGGGCTGGTACAGTTTACCTCATGTAGCATTAATTGGGTAGCAGTCACAGTTGTGTGTGGGCAGGATATTGCTTCCAGATTTAGAGTCAGCTCCACTGTCCAAAACAGGCCAAAGGGGTTCTTTTGACTATTAAATAGATACAGATTTGGGCTCAATTTACACCCCAGAAACCTGTGGGAGTACATTTGCATCACTGATATTAGATCATTTTTATCAGCTATTAGGGACAACTGTGTCTTGTCCTCTTCCCTTTTCCTCTTTCACGATGGTGTTTTGGTCTTCTCACGGCACAGAGGTTGGCTCATTGCCATGGTGATGGTCGGCTAGTTCCAGGGTGGTGAGGTGTAATTTACCCAGCATTTCCTGTCTGATACACAGCACTCTAATGAGTAAGAGGCCTGCTTTTATAGCAGAGTGTTTCTTAAACAGGTACAGCAGGGGGGTTGTGTGTGCGGGTGGTTCTCTGTGCCATTCTGCCTTAACATGTTTGTTTAAGCATTTGTACACCTATAGGTGGGACTATCTAGTACATGCATGAGTCCATGCTGTGGCCACATGACTGCAGTTCTAGGGCTAACCCCTCGGTGTCAGTATTGACAGTGTGCTTTGTGAGGAGGACTTTGAGAGCAGCTTGTGATGTTTGTTCTAGTACCAAGTGAAGTTTCATCTCATGAATTTCCCTCATTAAATAGTCCCACTGAGTGACTATCCAGGAAACTTCATCTAGAATACCAACAACTGTGTCTGCATGATAAAGTTGTGCTGCCCAGAAAAAGCCTCTTTTCCTCTTCAAAGACATTTTGACACCAGGAAAATAAGTAGTATTGGCAGTATGGGACCTTCAGTAGAAGTAAAACTAGTAGCAATTTTAGGAGAAAATGTAGTTAACCTAACAAGTAAACTAAAGTGAGTCACAAAGGCTAAACTACTGATTTGCTTTAATGACATTTAATGCTTAAAGATTAGTCAAGTAAATGATAAGTTGTTTGGACTCATTTGATAACCAGTTAATTGTTTGGATCTTTTTAATAGGTAAACTACCACAGCTGCCCAGATGTAAATTAAATGTCTTAGAGCTATTTTGACTGCTGTGAAAGCATTTGTAAAACATTGCATGGGCAGCTGTGATGGGCATCTTGTCAATTTTGACATTTTGCAGACTTGATGATCAATGCATAAATTTGGTATTCATCAGCTGCAGCCCTTATTGGCTTGATCTTACTATAATTTTCCTCTAGTTTTACAGTGTGGTCTTAGTCTTGTGCTAGCAATTATATTTCGTAAGTGACCTCCACAGTTTTTTGCAGCTTCTGTACAATAAGAAAACTTCTCTCCTTGACCAGTCAATATTTTACAGCTATGACTATTAACACACAAAACCCTCCACTGAAAACAGGACAACGGTGATTTGACTGTCTCTCTGACTTAATAAAAAAAAACAAAAAAACTCCTATTTCTGATTTATCTGGGCATGCAGAGAAGAGTTGGCTGGTTTCTTTTGGTATTTTGCCCTATTTGGAACTGGCTTACAACTTCTCATCACATCACTGGCACCAGTTGCAGACAGGCAGCCTCCTGTTAGCGCTGTACTTCATTAGAACCAGGTTTCAGTGGTACCACACACATTCAAACAGCAGGGCCATCTCCCAAGCATCAAAGAAGATTTTATACAAAGGGTTGTCTCTGTGTCTGTCTTTCCATCAGTGTCTGCTAATGATGCATGCTGCACACGTTTTTTTAGCATTGACACCCTCCTCTCTCTATCACTCATTCACACTCTCAATCTCTGCTTCCATTTCTCCCTCTCTCTCTCTCTCCCTCTCTCCCTCTGCCTTTCGTGGTGTTTGTTTGGCTGCTGGGTTTTGTTTGTTTATTGTTTCCAGATGGCAGACGCAGACTTCATTTGTGTGGCTTTCAAGTTCCCAGAGAGCTTTTTACTGCCTTGGCTCAAGCGCTTATCCTGTTTCCTCTAGCCGGGCTTTATGATGGGCCCTTTATACGTAGCAACTGGAAACAACTGTCACTACCAGTCTGCGTCATGGGAAAGCAGGAGAAAGCCCAGGGAAAGTGTCTCTTTTTCTGTGCACTCTTCATCTGAACATCTTCATTAGTGACGATCAACAGATGAGGACGACGTTTCTTTTCCCTGAGGGTGAACTTTACTGGCTTCATAGAATAAGGGAATACCCTTGATTGTGTTCACTACTCCAAACTTCAACTGCATCATCAGCTGCCCCACAGAGAAATAGGATACAATGTGCAAAACTAATTCTTTGTTGACATGATGGTGAGGCAGCGTGTTCACAGTAGTGATGAAGCTGGTAGTGTTTTGTTTTTTTCAGGACCTTGCTGAGTCTAGTCTGGGCATCATTAAGCGCTGTGACATCACTTATTTACAGGAACCCAGGAGGGCGACTTGCCCAGTAAATGTGGGGGAGGACCAGTGCATGTCTTTACTCATCGGATGCGGTTTTAAGACGGAGCAATAATCAAAGCTCTCGGCTGTATAAAACCCACCCCTTCTCCTTAAGGAGGCCTTTTCTCCTGGCTGCTGCTGAATGAGTGATTACCCTGGCATTCCAACCTGCTTAATCCCATTTTTAGCAGTGATTTAACACAAAGTAGCAGTGGCCAAGGCACTGCATTCACTGACCTAACCCCAATAAACTAGTCGCTGGAAGGAAATGTCAACCCAGGCTTGGCTTCATATTTCTGTAACATATTAACAAATAAGTTGACCGAGCAGACACATTTTCACATGTAAAAGCCATCATGTGGAGGATTCCAGGAAGCCAGCTGTGTTACTGTCCCAGCATTGAAAATAATAGCACGTGTTTCAGATGACATCAGCTTCAATCACAGGATAATTATCTGCTTGTTTAGTATCCATCAGGGTCCATGGTGTTTGCAAAGATAGAGGTAGTAGTGCCATATATGTTGGGTATGCTGGAACGGTCATCATACTAACCCACTCGTGACCCTCCACAAGGGGATTCGAGCTGAAGTGTGAGGGGATCTGACTTTAATGTTCACGTAATCAGTGGTGTTTGTGTTTTACCACCACTGAGCGCCTGGCTGGCCGGCTAATCTCATCAGGGTTTGGGCTCTGGTGCTGGGGTGAGGGAGAGGACAGCCTAGCATGACCCATATCTCCGTGCCAGGACGGCTACAACACTCTCCGGCTCTACTGTGCAGTTCCATCAGAGTTTACTACGAGGCCCTTTGCCAGGGTGTTTACTACTGAACTGTCTGGCACAACAAGATAATGCCTGTACTAATGCCCTCAAAGGACACAGCCACTCTCACTAAGGAGGGTCTGCTCTTTTTCATCATGCCAGACTCTTTGCAACTGCATAATAACATCGTGCTGCAATAATGGCGCATAGACTGGGTTTACGTTGCAACATTTTAATAGTGTTAAAAGGTAATACTTCTGGTTGCTTGTTTTCACATTTGAAAAAATATTTAGAATATCTTGTCTTATTCAGAAAATAGTGTACTTGGTTACTTGATGAATGCCTCACTTCATGGTTGCATGTCTTCTCTTTGGCCTTCGTCAGTCTATAAAAACTTCTGCATGACTTCTTTCTGTGCAGTCAATTGCACAACAGATTTTTACTATTTTACTTGTTTCACACCATCCTTAACTAACAGTTTCAAAAATGATTATAGAGTTGGATCAGCATCTGACAGTGTGAACTGAGACTGAACACACCAGGGGTGCTGGGGTGGGCGAAATTGTCTATATATGTATTTGTAATTTTATATCACAATACAGTAATTGTTCTGTAAATTCAATTAAGAAATTGTTTAAAATTACCATACCGTACTTCATTCTCTATTTACAATTTCACTCTCCTCCATGTTTTCTTGTCACTCTCGTTTTCTGTGGCTGCTGGCAAACCAGCTCAGAGATGCATTACTGCCACCAACTGTTGCTCTAACGTCACTTGAGAGCATGGTAAGCAGTCCTACAACATGACATGACTAAGGCCCATAGGTACCTGCACCAGACTGAGGAGTAATGGAAGCCCATTTGATTTTACACCATAGATGACACAGTTGTGGATAAAGTTAAGGCTCTTTGCTGACTTTGTCAAATACATATGCCTCACAGGAACCTTATACTATGGCAGCAAATCTGAAAAGTCACCTGTTAGCTTGTCATGATACTGAGACAGCAGAGGCACCACAAATAAACAGAAGAACATAAATTCTACAATGTTGTTTAGAATTGGGCTTCATGGGTGTTGGTGAAATTTTTAATTCAATCAAATTGTGTTTTCATTCATTTGATTGGCTTGATTTTTTTTTTTCCTTGTTTTTTTTTTTAACGACAAGAAATTCAAATTTTACACCCAAATGATTATTATTGTTACAAAGAGTAAGTTAATTTACTGTTAGCAGGTTGTATAAAAGGCTTGTTTTCAGTTCTCCATCGTGAAATACCCTCTGTTACACACGTTGTTTTATTGAACCCTACACCATTGCACTCACTCTGCTGCACCCATGGAAGGTTAGAAACCTGCTCAATCCTTTCCCTCAACTCACCATCCAACCTCTGCACGCACACACACACAGGAAACAAATCAGCAGCTGGCTGTTTGATGGTCTAATTTAAACCAGTGGATATTTTTGAGCCATTTCAATCCCCTGACATCTGTCCATGTGGACACAGGGGCATAATAAAGGAAGTTCCTTTATGCAGGGATGGATAGTTTTTCCTATTTTGCTGTTAAGATGTATTCTAAATATTTAGTTTTCCATTTTATAACAAGGCTAGTCATTGATATGGATGCCAGGAATGGCTGCACCACCCTTTTCTGCACCACCATGCGCATTTACTGATGTTTCATTTGCCTCGCAGGGCTCCAAGTAAAGCACACAGTCAGTATCTATTCACTCCAAAACTCTGATCCACCACAGTCACGAAAACAAAAGAAAATTTGACCTCCAGTCTATGACTTCTTACATTTCACCATTTTATGGTAAGACATGCATGCTCTGTTAGATTGCAGATTCAGAAACTGCATTTTTAGAGTGCCATGCAATATTTGTGTTCAGTCAGTGGTGCAGAGAACTGCTTATTAAACATCAGATCCAGTTTTGCACAGGCTTCATTGGCCTTTTTAATTTGCAATAATAATTAATGCAGATACTCAGACATCCATCTGGGAACACATGTTCAGATCAAACAAACCATTTAAAATAGTTAAAATTCTCACCTAGGCCTAATTATCACCTAATGGCTGATGTGGCAACAAACAAGTAATTATTATCTCTTTTGCTTCTATTAGCCCGACCCATGAATGCAGACACCTCTGCGTATGGTAATAAAGGGTTAGTGTTTATGAAAATTGACTCTGGGTGCTAACGGCTTGTAGATTTAATTTGGATTTCAACTTGATCCTTCCTAACTTCTGAATTTTGGTCTATTTTATATCCCATATTCAGGTATATGCCTGTGTGTGTGTGTGTGTGTGTGTGTGTGTGTATGTGCCTGTGTGTAAAACATATGAGATATTATTAGACAAAGAACTTATGTTTATGAAAATGCATGAATTGTTTGTTTTTTTTGGTTGTTTTTTTTACAGAAAGGAAGGTTATCTTCTACTGTAAATATCAGGTTTTTAGACTGAAGATGTCACCTCACGACATGTTTAGCCAACAGCCTGCTACATAAAGCTTATTAAATCAGTAGATTAAAAGCATGCCTTGCTGTGATGTTAAAGACTGGAATACAGACATACACACATAGACACACAAACACAAGCAGCATGGTTAGTTGGATTATCTTTGATGTATCCCGATTTGACAAAGAGACTCCCCACTATCAAAGGATTACAAATAAACTCCAATGAAAAGACTGATGCACAAAAGGTGGCCTATGTTCTTTCTGTGTGTTTGTTTGAAATAAACTCTGTTATGAATTTGTAGTTTGTGTTTCTGTTTTTGATCTAAATGTACCACGTGATGCCTTTTTTTTTTTTTTTTTTTTTTTTTTTTTTTTTTTTTTTTTTTTTTTTTTTTTTTTTTTTTTTATAGTGGAATTTGTTTAAAGATGTCCTCCCAGTTTAAATAAGAGTAGTGTTTGCTTTTGGGCCGCATTCACCATGAAAAAGGGACTATGCACTGAATCAGATGGCAGTATAAGCCAGACCACAAGCAAATTGCCATGCCTTTTTGTCCCATCTTCGATGATGCGGTACTTCCTCAGGCTTTTGTCTCCAGTTTGGGGCACAGCTGTCAGGCTAGGTGCTATCCACGCTCCCCTCCCAAAAACCTCAGGCCACGCGCCACTGCACCCCAAACACTAAATAGGAGCATTAGACACACCATGTTAAGGGCTGCTGGTGTTTGAGCTGTGGCTGTGGGTGCGTGTCTTGTCCCATGGCCAGAGACATGCGCATTATCACAAACGCACACACACAGCTGCACACCATGCTGCAAAACTTATCCTGCTCCATACCCTTCTATAAGACAATAGATTTATTCTTTTGTGTTAAATGTCCCATTGCTGACTTCTGTTTAGTCTGTTGCCCGTTGACCCCTCTCTCTGCTTTCAGTTTTCCCCCAGCCAGCTACAGATCTGCACTGTGAAAATACCCACAAGGCCTATCTTCCCATATGTAGTGTTGCAGATTTTGATTATGCGCCACCGGCATCACACCCCAGCAGGGTATATCCAAACATGAAAATTAATTCACAGCTAAATGCTGCTATATGCAGTCTGAGAGGGAGAGGAGAGGAGAAATCAAACACAGGTTTACACTAGTGAGCAGCCCCAGTATTAAGAAAAAGAGCCTAAAGGCAGGCAGAGAAGGCAGTGTTCATTAATGTGCAAAGCAAATGTAACCGTTACATCCCCCCCTGCCCCTTCATAACACACACACACACACACACACACACACACACACAGATGCAATGGTCATTTCAATAGAAGGGGGATTGTGGGGGATTTCAATGGACATAAAAAAAACTGATCTAAATGAAATAGATGTAAAATATTCTCAAAGCTGCTGAAAAATCAGGTTAATGAAAAAGAAGAATAAAATCAGCATAATGAGCTGTAATTGTAAACAGACCCGAACACTCGCAGGAGAGCTACATTGATCAGTCTGAAATGAGAAAGTTTGGGTCAAGCTGCTTGCTGTGTTTATAAAGCAAACTTATTACCTTAAAGCTTGGGGAAGTTGTCCACCAATTTACCTCGCAACTGTCAGAGAAAGAGAAGAGAACTTGAAAATCGAAGTATTTTAAATCATGAGATTTATAAAGAAACAAACATTTTCTCAGTTTGATATGTTTTCTCAAGCTGAAGGTATTGGTGACTTTTTAGACTGTTATGAACTTTAGCATGAAAGAACTTGGGCATGACTTTGTCTCAGAGCAATGCAAATGGAATTGCCCCCCGATGGTTTGGAATGCACCCAGCTGGCCTTTAAAAGGTGATAATTGGAAAATACAGGATGAAGCCACAGTCAAAGTGGGGGGACCTTGTGTTGGACTGAGTTAGCCATAGCAAGGATGGGTGAGAGAGAACAGGAGAGATGTTGGGGGGGAAAAAAACATGGAGAGGAAGAATCAAATACATACATACATTTGAAAATGTGTCTTATTGTATATTTTTTCTTTGTATTTTGATTCCCATGTGTGCAAAATTCAAACAGAATCCAAGCTATGTAACTCCCATTTGGAGTTTCTGACAAATTCCAGAATGCAACTTTTTTGCCTTGGAGTGTAATGATATACTGCACGTGTTACTAATGTCTTTTATGTGTTATTTAATATTTGAGCCATAGGGTGGTCAATGTGCAGTACAGTAACTGGTATTCAGATACTGTACTGTAGTTTGTCTAATTTATAGGAGTATGTCTGTAAAATAGACGAGTTGACTAGTCACCGCAAAGCAGGTTTCAATTGCAGTATGGTTGTCTGAGCATGGTCACTGAGGAAGATTGCACTTAATAGCGGTTAGATGTACAAGTGCAGTGTGGAAATATGTTAAACAAACTGAAGCAAACGTTGGATGCAAACTGTGTCCTAGGTGTACAAAAGAGGTGCAAGTGGTTCATTCAGGCAGGTTCATTTATATCCTTGCTGTGTACTAACTTTTAAATTGCAGCACCAAAAAATGCTTCTCTCGTACAACTTTAAATTGACAAATTTACAGCATGTCATTTGAATATAATGTCAACTATTCAGTGTGAGCAGGTCTGCAAGTTGTTGTACTGGTTCAATTTGTGTATAATTTTAATTCCACACCATTTTAATCTATATAATCTATAAAATTGTAATTTATACAAGTTATAATCCTTAAGATTTCAGTCCTGGTTGATTTGATGAGTCCTGTGATTACTGGCGGTAGCAGCTATTGTGTTTTCTAACAATTCAGGTCTGAGTTCAATTCAAAATACCCATGGATTGACCACTGGGGGCAGCAAACATGTCTTAAGCAGCTAGCTACACTTTCAAAGATGCAACAGAAGAAGTGCAACTTGTGTATGTGTTTACAGCGTACTCAAACAACCTGTGGGTTGAGAGGAGTCATCATGTCATGTTGTTTTAATTAAGAATACTAAAGGAGTCAGTCAACAATGACATCTGACATGAATTTGTCATCCGCATTACATAATATGTGTGCATGCAGCTTTTGTTGTCAGTTTCGTGTGTGTGTGTGGCGCACAGGAAAGGCATACTTTGCCAGCAACATTTAAAAACTACCACATTAGGCAATTACAGAACACGGATACATTGAATTGTTGTTCCTGAAAAAAATCTCCATAAATAGTATCAAAAATGAGGTTTCATATATAAACCTCCTATAAAATCTAAAATGATGTCAGACTAAACGCTTTGATTGGAAAATTTGCTTTAGAATTTACTGAAGGAGCTACTGAGAGAAGCTAAAATGCACGTCCCTACTAATTTATAAAACCTGACACAGCATTCCTTTACTTCTCGGGAAGGAAGTGTAGTTGGGAGGTCAGGAGGCCTGTACAGGAGCTCTTCCTTTTACAAGGCAACATTCAAAGCATTTCTTCACTCCTCCTTGTGTTAGGCTAACCTAGTGTAAGCCTGCGCATGCGGTCTCCATTACTGTGTTCTCTTGCAAGAGAATGTGACAGTGATAAGGCTCTTTTGAAGTCCAGCTTTACTACAGGACCTCTAGAGAGGGAGAAAGCCAGCTGCTTAACTGGAGAGAACTCATCCAGCTATCTTTTACTTTTCTGAGATTCAAGTTTGAGTTTTAGTTCACCTTTCTAGTCAAAGATTTTTACATATTTTTACCGTATGATTCAGACTCTCTCCCTCTGTTTGCAGTTGGATAAGAATCCTAAGGTTCATGTATTGTCATTTTACAACACAGGGCTGCACAATGAAATGTAAGTTATTGCCACTTCATCTACACACACATAGAACATGTTTACAAATATTTAAATATGAATAGAATAAAATAAAAAAACTATAAACATTTACAAAATGACCATATTTTTGTGTGGATTGATTTATTAAAAAAAAAAAAAATTCCATAACATTTCAAAAACATTTTGGTCATTAGGCTACACTCCAGTCAAAACAGTCAACCGTCGTGCCCTGTGTCAATCAGCAGACATTTCCAGCAACAATATGCCAACACCCATTCTGCACTCTGTTCAGGAAACCTTTTACTAACTCCAAATGGAATCTTCTTAATGACTTCCTGTACCTGATGCCTAGTATTGCTATCTGGGGTCCAGCAACAGCCACGTCTGACTGTACTCCTGACTTCTGACCTTGACATTGCATTTCTGTTATATTCAGGAATCACCATTGAGAATGTCAATGCCATACACTCAGGTCAGCTCAGTGCCATGTGTATGTTGGGTGGAGAATGAACCCGCATTTGATTCTTTATACACACTTAAGTCATAGACAAATACTTACCATTCACACAAGCATGGGTTCTCAGCTTTATTTCCATAGGGCATACACTATAAACACAGCTAGCTTGGTTAGCTGTCTGTTTTCCCCATAAGTAGATCCCCAAACAGTTTGCTACAATGGCTAATCCAGAGGGCTGAAAGTATGTGTTTACTTTCATTTTGGACTCCGAGATAAGCATTTGGAATGATTTATGTAAAATGTAAGTTTATGTGGAAAGCTTTAGGAGGCTCGTGCTGCTTACCCTGCGTTGTTTTGCCAGAGTCGTGTTTGCCGAATTGCTACAACTGAGGTGGCGAGTGCAAAGTTAGCATGAGCCATTAGTCTGGAAGGGCCACAACTATGAGCACTGTAATTTTGCAGTGTTGCTTTTGCAGTGTAATTTATGGTTGCTCATGGTGCCATGGACGATCTTGTGCACCTTTTTATAGATTTTTTTTTTTTTTCTCAGACACCTTCTGAAATGAGCTTTAGCTCACTATTTACAATCAAGTTCATGTTTTTCTTTTGATAGAAGAATAGAAGAACATAATGGCTGAGAGGGATGGAAGTTCTTATAACATAGAAATAAAAATGTATGGTTACTATTGGTTTATTGTTGCGATGCCATGGTAGTCCAATAATTTATTCTTGAGAAAGTAAGCTTCTCTTCTCAACACTAAAACCTCTTGATTGCCAAGCTAGTCACTGTATATTGTGTGCTTTAATGCATGATTTCAGTCTGGCCCTGGACTGTGTTGGTTCCAAACAAGTTGACAAGTTGTGACATTGAGTTTCCATGATCCTCCCAGTAAGGGAAGGAAGGGGCACTGGTTATTGCCCACCCCCACCCACACCACACCCTTAATGGAGAAATAGGCCAAGGTAGGGTCCTGCTATTTCCTTGTCACTTTCCACAATGTGGTTGGGTCTGTGTTTATCTTTCTGAATGTTTCATCTACTAACATAGCATCATTAAGTTTGCTACATCAGCCGTTACCGCCAGTATGACAATACAACACCCTCAGTTCACCATCAGACCAACATTTGTCAACCTTTGTCTCTTTGTAGAACTATCACACTGTAGTGCATGCAATGGACTCTCATTGTCTATGGTGTGGAAAGCAAAAGTGTTGGCATCTTGTGGAACTGTATACGTTACGTCAAAATGACATACATATCCACAAACTGCTCAGTAATAAATGAGTCCTGTTCTGTCTGAACATAGTTTGTGTGCCTGTAAATAAGCTGTTGATGAGACACTGGATGTGAGTCAGTTTGTATAACAGAATTAAATATTACCATTTTAAAGCTAATAATACCACATTTTTGATTTGATTGAATTTGTGAGGGAATTGTTGATTACAATTATTGGCCATTTTGTTGCAGTAGTGTGTAGTATTGTTGTACTGAATTATATTGCAACGTGTTTTTTGGGCAAAATAACTTCTTTCTTCTATGTGAAGACAATATACTGTAACAACTAATGCTCTATGCGCTTTTAAGCTTCTTTGTAATAGATAAGAGTGACGTTTATGGCTGAGAGGCTACGGCAAATATGTAGCATCGTGTTACTACAGTAATTATGGTTGGTATCGCTGACTAAAGCATCGCAGACCTTTGTGTGGCTCAGGTTTGGAAAAGGGTTGTGGATCCATTCACATCAGTGGCAAACAGTTTTTATTTCCCCAGGACAAAAAAGACACATTTTCTGTTGATGTGAATGGGTCAACACATGTTATCCGACCCAGGTCTGTACCCCAATGCTGCATGGTTTTGATATATTTGCAAATGCAGTACTTACTGAATGGCTGTTGATTGCATTACATTGTACAAATGTTGGCTTTGTTTTGTCCAGCCCTGGAGGTAACAGCTTGGCTGGTTGGTTGGATTTCTCCTCCAGCAGGTCAGAGTCTTTAACTCTAAACTCCTCTCTTCTCAACCACAACACTTCACTCCGCCCCTTGGACACATCCAAGGCCTTCAGGTTGTCATGTGGAAGCTCTGTCACACTGTGAAGAATCAGGGCAGTTTGTCAGAAATTTGCATTGACTTGGCATTTTGGCAATTTACTAAAATCAGGTGTTGGCATAAAGAGGCAGGTGCCAAAGGTGTCATTGTTTAAAAGGTGTGTAGTTCCTCCCCCAAACCTTAGACCTACATATGGTCCAACAAATGATCTTTTTGATCTTACAGTACGATTTTTATAACAACTTTTTGTCAGCTATTTAAAAAAATAAAATAAAAAAAGTCTTGTCACGTGTTGAATTTTATTTTGCATATAGTGTATTTGTAACATACGGTACATTAACATTATCAAACTGTTCTAGTCCTGTGGAATACTGGAACACCATGAACCAAAGGCAGTGTTTGTGGGCTTCTTACACTTTCTTAGGGCTCACTGACTCATCAGTGGCTGTGTTGCAGGGAAAGTCTGTACAAGAAGTCTCTCCATGTGGTGTACAACACCCGCAGCACACAAGAGCTCTGACAATCCCAGCTTCCTATTTGCATCACCTTTTGCTACAGGAAATGTGTTGTTGATTTTAATGATGTGGCGGTGTGTAGGCCTGTTGTGGAGACGTTTTGCTGTATTTTTTTTTCCCCCAATCTATTTCTCTTAATAGAGCAGAGCAACAAAGTTCAAACATCGTATATGTGATAAAAGATGCATAAGAAGGGGATAAGGAATTAGAAGTGCATTTGCTGCCCCTAACAGCTTATTTCTTATAATGTTTATAGTAATTGCAAAAGAATTGTAATAATTCATATAGACGAGACACAAGCCCCATGTAGTAGCTAAGGGTTAATGCAGAATGTGTATGCATACCTCAATCATGTAAGGTCCCATGAACCGACTAGAAGGGCTTTCAGCTTACAATCCTTTTTGTGTGGGGAGGGGCTTTGGGTTGCTATGGGGGGTTGTGGCCTATATAATACTTCCATGGTTTTGGCAGTCAGATTTTCAAGAAACTTCCTGGTGTGTCAGGATCAATCGGGCCTAAGCCAGCCTTAATTAAAGGCTTGGGGCTGGGCAAAAGTCGGGGGTAAAGGGCATCCCAGCATCAGCTTTATTACCTATTTTGATTGTTTTGTGGTCATTTTATTTACAACAAAGAAGTGACAAAACAGAACAACACCTGTAAAAACTAGAAAAGTGATGTATTCAGGATGAACAAATTGCTCAGTAGTTTGTAGAAACATTATTAGCCCACTTAGATGTCATTCTGACATCTTGTAACGCACTAAAATTGACAGAACTGATTTTTATGCATTCAGGAGCACTTTTATTCACACACATATTGTTACGGGGCAGGGTTTATGTCAAGCACTCAACCATGAAAGAATTGTAATGCTCAACCTCAGAAAATACTGTGAGTAGAGCAGAATGGATGTTTCTCACAAAGGACTAAGTATACTAGAATTATGTAAAGATGTTTGAGTCACAAGAAGGATTTTTGCAGTACACCATGTTGAAGCCCTTTCTTATTTGTAGTCACTTCCTCTCAGTGTTTGTTAAATAGTACAATGGTACAAAAGTATTTAAGCTTAAAAGGAAATTTTACACTAAATGACTGAGTTTTCAATGGTCTTGGCTACTGAAGAAATTTAAAACCGATACAGTTGTAAAGCAGATGCAGTTAGCATTTTCAACCACTTGGGGGCACAGGCAACTTACAGGGAAAAGATGAGGAGCTCTGAGCTGGAGTGCGAATGTTGTATGTGTGGTCGGGTTCATTAATTAAATGGAATATGATCCAAAAGACTCTGGTCATTCATGACATATCATGTCCCACAAGAGACGAAATAAGACAAATGCCACAGATGTCCCTTTTTCTCTGTCGTGTTTTTTCTCTGGTTGTCGTTTCCCTCGAAATCCGTATTCAGACAGACAGTGCCTTAGTATGTTTTGGTCTCCTGAGTGGATCTTTCCAGTACACCCATCTGTCAGACTTTTTTCCGAGGTCCGAGGAGGGGTACGGGGGCGTGTTTGTGTCTGGGCCTGGATGGGTGGGGGCAAGAGATCAGACGCAGTACATATCGCATCGTAGGCCAAATATCCTAATAGTCTGATGCACCATCTGATCTACTGTCCCAGTCATATCCATATCCAGGGCTCAACCAGGCACACCCCAGCCCAGATTCTCCCATCTAGTGCAAGTTAAGACTAGTTTTTAGCTTGCCCATGCAGCTATGCCTATCGATTCCTTGCTTTCTCTCTGTTTCTCTACTTTTGACTCAACCAATGTATCTGCTTTATCCTTTATCAACCCCCCCTCATTCTCATCCACCTTCCCATAAATTTTTTCCCCCACCTTTGACACCTGTAGAGTCAACCAGGCATCGTCTCCTCTGCTTCAACTTTAAATCCTAGCTGAGGTGATTTATGCACAAGTGAAAATGACCTCAAAATGGGCAAATGCTTTTTTAAATGTTTTTTATTGCATCCTGTTTAGATGCACTCCCATGACAGTCCGCCTTGAGGGTGTATCAGCAGTCTTTTTTAATAATGAATTTTGACGTCCAGCAGCAACATTACCTATTATGTAAATGTGGGGCTGTACCATTCGTGAGAAGTGTTCTCACCTGCAGAACTAATACTGTTAATGCATTCATATCATGGTGGGTTATGTAACTGTGCTGGCTGAGATGGAAAGTGCAGCCACCTTGCCAGTCTTAATGCATTCAGGCTCCACAGTGTCAGATGGCCCCAGTGATCCAGGGGGCTCAAGATGGCAATGCTGTTTTACAGTCCAGATATGTGTGTCTGTGTGCAGGCCAGAATATGTGTGTGCTGCGGTGTTTGTTAGATTAGACGCGGATGTGTGTATCCATATGGTTCGGTGGCGACACATTTGAATCATTCTGGCCTTGTGCCAAATGTATGTAAGACATAGTTGTGTGTGTCACTGTCTTTACACTGAACCCTTCCCAACCTTGTGTGTGTTTTTTGATGTGGACTTTATATCCAAGTAGACTTATTTAGGTCATGTGACTTAAGAGTTTGTATTAAGCAGCCAGACCAATAGGTGGGGGGTTAACCCATGACAGAGTGTCAAGGGAAGATAGTCCCAGTGCACGCTGGACTCTTTGCTTTGCCATTGGTTGAGAGGCTGCTTAAATGTAAAAGGCAATCAATCCTCCCTGGCTCCCTGTCTCTCTCCCTCTCTTTCTGCCATTACAGACAGACCCAGTGACATGAGTTGCGGAGAAAGCTCCCCACCTCTCCTCCGCCTCTTTTCTCCCATGCACTGTAATCCTGACACCGAAAACCGCCCCTCAGAGAACAAGTGTCAGCCTCAGAATAGAGTGTGCAGTCAGGCTCCCCCTTTTCCCCCCTCTGGTTAGCATGTTGGAGAGTGCTAATGTTGATGGAGGTGACAATTAACTAGACAATGATCACAGTGATGGAGCTTGTACTGCTGCCTCACAGCCTTGCTAAAGAGATAAGTGACTGATCTCAACACGTCTGGGACTGGGCAGATGACGGATAAGCACATAAAGGGACAGTTACTTTTGGTGAACATAGTGTAAGCTTGCCTACCAGATGTTCTGCAAGCTTTCTATGCTGCATATTTGGCTTGCTAATATCAGCAGCATATTTATAGTTCTTGTTGAAGCTTTGACACCTTAATAGAGGGCTCATCATTGTATATGTAGGGTGATGATTACACATCATATACGTACATATGTTAAATCTTGCTCTTTCAAACCAAGATTTCAACTGTTAACCCAAGTAAGGGCTGGATTTCCAATTGAAGCAAGTCAATGGGGAAATACCATGACTTGTGCTTGAAGAATAGGGACTCGCTTTATTTGTGCCACGGACTGATAAGCACACAAGCACACACATTCACTGCTGCTTCTGCTTCTGACTTCTTTGCCAGGCACCCATGGCTGACTCTGAAAAACAGGGGAAATGTTTTGGAGACACAACCTGAGATATTGACCACCTAGTCTCTGCCCCCACTGTCAGGTTGTGAAATGGCCCAAAGATATTTGCATGAAATAAATGAGAATCTCTCTCACGTCCAGCCCTGCCACGGCCAAAGGTTCACTGTCGCAGATGCATGCTCCATCTGGCCCTGCTCTCCTCATCTCCAGTCTTTAACTGTTCAGATACACCATCATGGTTTGTGCTAGATTATGGATGATAGTTGTTAGAGGGCTCAAATTATAATCTTTTAATTTAAGCATGTTGTGTTAAGTGTAGCAGGGCATATATTCTAATTCATTAGAATGATGTATGTAGCAGGATACCAAAGTTAAAGAAGTCTGAGCTGTCATAGCATCTCCAAAGTGAGTCAGACCTCTGTTTGTCCTGCTTTGGATTTCGGGTAATACAGGGTTGAAGGGGGTCAAGTGGTCCTCTATCCTGAGCAAACATGGACATGGTGACAGCCACTGGGACAACAAACCTCCACGAGAATCAGGTTGTCTTGCCAACATTCTCCCCGCCTCTCCACTACCAGCGCGGCTCCCCTCACCCCTCAGCCCAGGGCTGTGATCCTGCATAGCCAACATAATGAAGCCATATAAGCCTGTTATTTGCTGCTTTATGGCTTGTTTTATGAAGGTGAGCTGACAAGCAGCTCCCAGAATGGTTCCTGTCACTTTAACAGACAGCATTACCAAGAGAAAAGGAGCATTGGGGAGGGAGGGCAGGGCAGGCTGGAGAATGGGCCAGGGCCTTTATGTTAGCCCTGCCAGGGCTTTGATGGGTAGAGGTCTGGCTGCAGGCTATCACTGGTACATTTTACGTCTTCCACCTTTTGTCAGGGGGACATTATTGACGTTTGACCTATGTTCTTATTCCCACCTCCTCTTCACTAATCAATTACCACATCGATCCATTAATCAGACAGGGTCAGTGAAAGGGCCCCTGGTATGTGTGAAGAATTGTGGAATAGGCCTCAGGCTATCGTGGAGGAGGGCCTTCACCTGTGGAGTGCAGCATTTGGCTTACAACAAGTAGTCCTAGCCCTTACTTTAAAGGCATGTGTAGGTTCTTTATTCACGATAAAACATCTTTCTCCATATGCAGTGCATGAAATTTGTATGTGTATTTTTATAAAAAATGATGTATTAATGTAAGATAAATTAATCTGATTTCTTAAATTGCCATCTTTTCACACAGATTCCTAGCCATCAATTTAAGGTATCACACACACACACACACACAAACACAAACACCAACATACTGTAACTGTGTGTGTGTGCTTCCTCATATTGAAAAATATATTCATTTCTTACAATGGGAAATAAAGAAAACACAGTTGTTCCCAGCCTAGAAGCCAACAGGGTGAAAATCGGCAGGAAGTGTTCTTTTTAACGAAGCATTATTAAGTATGACTTCTGATCAGCAGCCATTAAACTGTGTTCCTAAAAACAAGGATGCTTTTTGAATGAGAGCAAACATGTTTTTGTCCATCTGACTGTTTCCATGGAGGTTAGGCAGTAGCATAATTGTGCTTAGGGCACAAACAGAAACAGATCAGACACACAGACGGCCAACAGATCAAAACGGAAGCTGCGGGAGCGGAACCCACCATGCTTTGATTAGGTTTGGTTTGGTTTCGGTTTGGTGTGTGCAGACTAAAGCCATCACCCCAGTCCATCTCTGCCCATGCCAAGTTGTTTGCCAAAACAGGGAAAGATTTGGGAAAGAAAGTTACAGAGAGAAAAGCTGTGGGCTGTTCTAGTCCACCCCCCTCAGGCTGACCAGGGTCCAGCCGACAGTCACCCAGCTCTTGTGGGTTTAGTGAATTGAGAAGACACTTCTTGTGTGTATTTTTCAATTCTTCAACATGTCATTTGGCTGGGAGTGCTATTGTCCCCTGCTCCTTTTCTCCCTGCTCCTTCTGCCGAGACGAGTCGTGTCATCCCCTCGTGATCAGCACTTTTGTTGCCTTTGTTTTTGGCCCTACCTCAGAAGTCCATCTTGTCTTTTATGTCCCTGCCTTTCATGCATAAGGGAACAGTTGTGGCCTGTTGTGGGGCTGTTCCACTGCATTTCCACCAGTGGGGTTTCCTTTCATTCTCTTCAAAGTACTACAATGGGGCTCTGAAGGCCTGAATGGCCAATGCAGAGTGCACAATCCTACAGAGCCCGCTCATTTTGTTTTGCCAGAGTCAATAAAAATGCTAAGTTAAAAGCTAACCCCCTTATGCCCTCCTCGAATGGAGCAACTTGTTTGACCTTTTTAAGCTCTCCTCTCAATTAACTTTTAATGATAAATTCATTGATTTTTTTTTTTGATTTTTTTTTTTTTTACTGTCATCTAAAGTACATTATTCTGCACACATGTAATGTTATTCATTTCTTTATTTCAAAATAATTTAGCCTATACTGTATATACAGCATGAGCTACACAATGATCAATACTGACTTACGGATTTGAAATGGATTTATCGAGTTGTCTACGATAGCCAGACAACTCAGATGATAGATGATAGCTCTGATGTCCTTTACATTCTGACTTTTCCCTGTCCTGAGACCTAGATGGAGACATCTCCGCTCTTCTAAGGAGGAGTGGGATTTAACTAGTTTTATGTTGAGGAATGAGAAAAGAGAGGAAAAAAAGTCTGCTGTCGTCTCTGGGCATTACGGCAGAGGCCTTGCATAAAAGCATTGTGTGCCGATTTGTGAGCTGGGAGAAAGCCAGGGACTTTGAGAAGGATTACAGGTAGGCAGACATTGGCTGCTGAAGATAACCACCATGACTTCATCCTCATTGTGTAGATTAAGGCATAAAACCCAAACTAATGAGACCGGAAAGGGGAGAAGACATGGATGGGAGGAGGAGTAATTGGTATTGTGAGGGACATTGTCACTGGAATTAGCTTTTAAAGCGAGAAGAGGAAGATGTGGGTCCAGTGGTGATATAATCTGAGGAAGTGAGATTAAAAAAATGAATGCTCCAATCTCTGCGCCAAACATGAAATGCTAAATTAAGTTAAATGGCTGAAGACTTAGGTTAGCGGAGGGTAAATCATGATCTCTTCTGCATGTAGAAGCAGGGTATTGCATTTTTATGATGGTGGTGGAACACATGAACAGCATGTGTTGCTACCGAGGTTAACAAGGTGTTGCTTTCTTAACTGCTCAGAGCATATTGAGTGTCCGGTGTTGGTTCTTTTAATCTATTATTCGTTTGATAACACAATACTACAGTACAGTCAATTCAGTCATCATCAACAAAATGTTAGACGGTCCAGTATGCTTTTGTCTCAGAGACCAGCCCCCAGTAAACTCTGCAGCCCCCAGCTGATCTAATCTGAAGGGGAATGGATTGCTCATCCCGAGCTCCAATTTGCTGGAGGGCAAGCAAAGAAAGCAGGGGGCAGAAAAGAGAAAAAGTAGGGAAAAAAGTGTTTGACTCTTTCCTTTCCCTGTCTTCGGTGTCTCTGGTTAATTTTTCAGCATTTCTCTGCCATCCAATTGTCTTCAGACCTGAGGCAGTGTGGAAAAAAAAAAACAAAAAAAACCTCCACACATACAGCATCATGCTGGGAGGAGGACGGTGTGTGAGGAATGCTTCAGCTCTCTTTTTCATTCTGAAAAACAAAGTGTCAGACAGGCAGGTGGACATGAAGCTAGGTAAATATTGATGACTTTTTGACCATTTTATTTCCCACCCGCAGACAGCTTTCTGCAGACGGAGAGCCTGTTTATGCTTCAGGAACATCGATTTCCTCCCTACTCTTTATTCATCTTTATTTTCACCAAATTTAATCTGGAATCTTAAGCACCACAGACCTCAAAATGTAGTTTGCATATTAAGAAGTAGCTGATTATTGTGGGGTAGAAACACAGATCTTTAATTTTGTGCATTTTAGACACAGCTTCTGCCTGCACCACCATGCTGGAGATAATTGTGGAAATCTACATATTGAGAGGGAGGCTGTCGTCGGGGTCTGTTTTGGAGTGGGCCTCTTGTTATCTGCTATAATTCATGTGGTAGGATGAATATTACCACCTGAATTAGGCTATTATGCTGCCAGGTGGAGGCCAGTAGAGTTACAGGAAATGGTGATCATCATGTCATGATAATGAAGCAATTACTACAGGCAATTCATAATACAATATTGACTGCCAGATTGCAATCAACAGTGGCTCGATATTATGTCATAGAGCGTATGTCAAGTTAAATATTAAGATCTAATGTACTTTTCCTTCCTGTTTCTGTAGGACAGATTGTGTGGCATGCTGCAGGTAAAGAGGCCTAGTCTTTGGCAGTTAGTTAGTTAGTGTCATGCTCCTACAATTGCCCAACCCATGTGGACTTGCTGCACAAAACTGCCCACCAGAACAACTGATATTTGCGTTTTCTGATCTGATGCCCCTAAAACCGTTACAAATCACTCCATGGTTATAAATATATCCGTTTTATAATGTGACAATGATCTGGTTAAGGTTTGGTTCGTTTAGGCAGAAACACGACTTGGTTAGGGTTAGGGAAAGAGCATGGTTTGTGATAAAATAAGTACTTGGTTAAGGTTAGATAAACGTCTTGGTTTGGATTAAAATCCCAATAAAAACTTTAAGGTTAAGGGAGCTTTGTCATGATTACAATAATAACCACTTGGTTTTTTAACCATGATGGTGGTCCATTCGTCTCACTTGCATGTCTATTGTTTGGAGGTTCCCATCCCGTATTACCACTGATAGCTGAAACTGGTGTAAAATTATGAACTCCTAGAAATAAGTGAATACCTGTGTGATGAACTATTTTACATTTGACATGTTCGTGGAGCCCCCAAATGCCAGAAGCATAATCTGAAACAGGACACAAGACTTACACAGGTGTGTATAAATGTGAAATTCCAGGTCCTTACATAGTTTGACTTCTTGACATGCTATCACCTGTTACCTTGAGAAATATTGATGCATCTGTCTGGATTACGTGACAAGGGATTTCAGAGATGAGATGAAACTTGGGGAAAACAGGAGCTGACTATGGCAAAAGTATACATCAGTGACAGAGCTGTCTGAAAGTGGTGGAGATAAGATGTGTAGTTCAAGGATATGTGGTTCAAGGTGCATTTATTGTAGTTGGACACTACAGAAACTCTTACAGTGAGTGTCAGATCATCAGAAGCTATTCTGTTGGATTGAAGATCAGTTGATGGTTCTATACCAGTGAACTGCTTTGTCCAAGACACACTCTGTTGTGTGTTGGAGGAAGACAGACACAAATCTGCATGTAAAATGCTGCTCAGCCTGCATGGAGAAGTGCCATGTACGGTAGAGGAAAATAAGCCTGAAAGTTTGTAAGAACAATATATTTTTGGGTGTTGATGATCATTACTTGTTAGACAGCAGGTCCAAATATGACATACTGTACTGTTGGGTCTGCAAAACTCATGTACGTGCCTCAGGAAGGCCCATGTCTAGTCTAACACAGAGCTCACCACCCTCTAACCACATTCCACCCCCCTATCCTCCCCCTTTAGTGCCATTGGGCCTGGGTCTACTGCTGCCTATCTGCTAATGAGAACCAGTTCCATCCAGCACCATATAAACCCACTAACACACACTTACCTCTGATCTCAGACCAGTAAACTTGGTCACTGTGGCCAGGTCCCACCACTTTACAGCTGCTAATTTAGCCACACAGCCCTGTGTTATCATAACCTTTCATGTAAAAAAGAGGGGAGAGGAAAAGAAATTGGTAACGTAGGTGCATATGGTACTTTGGGGACTGTTTAAATTTATAGAACACAAGTATGTAGTCATTTAATAATGGGAAAATGTCCACCAGATGTGGGATGGTGTAAATAAAAATATCCAGATTGCGTGTAATATATGAAAGTGTGTATTTGATCATGGTGCCTGGATCCCCATTGCTTACTGCTTTGCTAGAATCTATCAGGGCTGCAACTAACAGTTATTTTCATTATGGATTAATCTGCCGATTATTTTCATGATTAATCGTTTAGTCTATAAAATGCCAAAAAATATGAAAATTGCTCATTACAATTTCCCAGAGCCCAAAGTGAAGTCTTCAAATTGCTTCTTTTGTCCAACAAACAGTCCAAAACCCAACAACTCTGTCATTTATGATGGTAAATAAAAAGAAAAGCAGCAAATCTTTACATTTAAGAAGCTGGAACCAGCAAATGTTTGACCTTTTTGCTTGAAAAATGACAAACAATTAATCGAATAGGCAATTAATTTTCTTTTGATCGACTGATTGATTAATCGCGTAATTGTTGCAGCTCTAAATCTATCTGTGACGTTTATGGCTGCCTGACGTTACAAAGCAGCTCCTTTTGGGTTTTTATGGGAAAATTCAAATGTTTAATGTTAGCCCTCACTTCTGCCATTTTCTATATTAAAATATATATGTCAAACCCTAATGTGAAAACAGCACCAGATTAAACAAGTTAAAAGTTATGTACGTGCACTTATAGATGTGGTCACATTTGTGTTTGTGTATTGACCAGAGATATACAGACACCATCTGGATGCTTTTTTTTTTTTGGTGACTGTCCCAGCAGATTGAGTGAAAATAAGGTGTACAGGTGATAGAAAATATTCATATCATTCTCAGGGTATGTAAAAACAAACTCTTTAATTGATTTATGTGTACTTACATCTTTTCTGTCCCCCGTTGCCCCAAAGATCGTGTAGACGGAAAAGAAAGGAAAGGTGTAGTCTCAATAATATGGTATGGTTTCCCATGTTTCCTAGATTCTTGCAACAGTGGAACACAGCAATATGCAGCTTTGACATCATTGTGGATCCAACGTGACAAACTAATTCCAGTGGCGCATTTTAGTTTTTCATTTACTTCAGAAGAATGATTCACTGCCCTGTAACTGTAATAATTGAGCAAATGAGGGTATGATGGATAAAAGGAAAGCAATGCCTTTACAAAAATGTAAAGGATTTGTGGGCTCTGAACAGAAAGTTAAAAATGTTGACACACTGGGGGGAAAAAAAAAGGTTTCTTCAAAGGCACCACAGCTTAACTGGAGTTTACAGTTCACCAGAGCAGTGCATCACTAAGGCAAGACCACCTTTCTGAGAGGATGGCATTAAGTTTGTTCAAAGTCTCAGCATTGGTTACCCATGTAATTACAAAGGCTGCGCTGACGGAACTGGTTTCTGTTAATAGATGTTATATGTAAGCAGAATTTCACTCTCTTCTTTCAGGTAAGCTCAGCTACATCACCTTTTTTTCTTTTAAAAATGTGACCTCAATAAATTAATGGGGTCAAAACAGAAACACCAATGTTATCATTATATCATGTATTTGTAATTTAGGGCTGAAACAATTAGTCGATTAATTAAAACCAGGTATTTTTCACCCCTTTCTAACATGTTGGTTGCAGCCCTGCTGGAATGTATGGGACTCTGTATGCCTCTCTGCTACATCCTGTTGGCCCGTCTATATAATCTTTCCAGATATTGTTTTATTTTTTTAAGGAGAACCAAACACGTTTTGTCAGACTTTTGTCCCTTGTTGTTATTTCCGCGCCATGATAAAAAAGAAAAAAAGCCATTACCTGCCTTATTCCTTCTTCACCCCTTAGTTACCAGTTTACTGTAAAATGAGACCTCCTGCGAGCTATGAAATAGGTAGCACAGTGGAATTAAGGGAAAAAATAGCTGATTTTGGTCTGTTATTGACCTCTGCTTCTAGTGTCTTGTCTGTAGCTAACATCAAGGCACCTCCGCGTTCTCAGTTTTCTTCCCCTTCATAATGAAACCTACTTTTAAATTATAGCCACCATCTTCTTTGTACTTCACTTATAATATATTTGCCTTTTTAAGTTGGCTCTTTGTATGGCTCTTTAACATTTCCCCCTGGAGCAGCATGCACAGAATGGACTGATTTAATTTAGGTCTCAACAGCCCCCTCTTGCCCCCTACTACTCAGCACTCCCACGTCCGTCCTCTTACCCCACTATTTTCCTTTCTAATTTTACAGTTTCCTTTTTTTCCCCTCTCTTCCCTATCAATTTGGGCCCTGTAGCTTTTTGTCCCTTAATAACTGTGAGCTCTACCTATTTTCACTGGTCCACAATTTGCCTGGTGGTGTGCCGTAGTCCTCCCACAAACCTTTGCCATACTTTCTCCCCAAGCCTTCTGGGAATAACCCTAGTCTAAATAGGCTCTACGTACCTGGAAGCACTAAAATACTGGAAGCAACCTGAATTGGTTTTAACTGCCTGCTACAACCGCAGCATCTCAGTGTAGATTAGGCCCGATTGTGACTGGAGGGCATGTGGAAGCGTAGTTGACAGGATTAAGTGGCTATTGAAGTGACTTTAGCTCCTTGAGAGAGCAAAAGACAAGAAAAGAGAATAATTCAGCCCTGTCTTTCAATAGAAGGAATACCCCCGACACTTCCTCTTTTTCTCTTGTCTTCCTTAGGCAAAGGACACTATCTGATATGATCCCTCGAAGGGCTTCTGATACCCAGCAAGAGTTAGTGGAGGGAGAAGCTGTTTCTCGCTGTAATTAGATATATCTGATCCTGAACATTTAGCTATTCATTAGGGCCAATTGTTTCACGGCCCAGATTGACGGAACAAATAATTAAAACGTGTGTGCAATGATTGTGGTTATTGCTGTGCACAGTTGGGTGGGTGGGTGCGTGCGTGCGTGCGTGCGTGGATGGGAGAGGGGGTGGACACAAGCGAATATCACTGTGTGTTTGTGACTTTGTGCGTGTGAACCCCTGACACATTAGAGTGTGCATGTAGAGGTGGGAGATGTGATGATGAGCATGTCAACAACTGGTCAACCTGGTACTTCATTGTGGCAAACCACGTAAATCATTTATATTTTTATGTTGTTACCTCAGAAAACATGAATTACTGATTGATGCACGGTTTTCGCCTTCATTTTGCTGCAGCACACAGTCGCTCAGTCACTGTCAGTGCTGCTTAAAAAATAAAATGCTTCTAAAAATAAAATGGTTTGTTGTAAGAAGCATCCACTGAGGAGCAAAGACATTTCAGAACATTTGAGAGAAGCACCCAAAATTAGAAAGTAATGCACATGCTGTCAAGAGGTTACTGATACTGTGAGGCTTTGCTGAGAGGGGTTGTTGTGAACACACTTAAATAAAAAAGTAATGGTTTTTTGTAGATTTTAGTTATTACTTGGCCCTCCTAATGAAATACCCAGGCAATCATTTCTTTAATAATTTCTTTTAAATAAACTGCTTAAACAGCTGCATTTACTGTAAGTGAATTTAATGTAAGTGCTGTACTGTACTTACCCTTGAATCTTTAAATGTATTTCATGTGTGACTGAAAGTTTTGCATAGCTTATTTACCTTTATTTTATTTTGATTTTTTTTAAACAGAAATTCTGTAAAACGGCTCTGAAAATCCTGAGGGCGATGTTAAATTATTTATTACTATTTTACCCATGTTCAATAAATATTGCAATGCAGCATTTTGATATTGACATTGCAAATCACAATAGCATCTTACCTGTGCTTTTAATTATGTTTATCCATTTTGTCATTGTGTTACTAATAGAGCAGAATTTTCTATAAAATAGGTTTTGCACTTATAGTTTTTATAGTAGTAACAAAGGAACAGAATTTGACCTTCTAAAATATTAATTACCATAACACAACTACACTGTGTTCCCCAAACTTCTGTTTTTCCATGACTCAGCTCCAGCCACCACTGACACCCCTACTCATTCACTTTCTGCCCTGCCTAGATATTCAGCAGTGTGGCAACATTAGCATATGACTGGCTCAGTGTTTGGGTGAGTTTGTTCTCAACAAAGAGTGCCAAAGCACAGGTCAACGTCTCGTATCCACTTCAATGGACAGCTGAAGGGCAAACAGAACTCCCAGAATGAAACATTTCCAGACTTTCACTCTAGTCAGGAGGAAGAGGCCTCCTTCTGGATCTTAACGTATAATATAAACACTGTAGATATTATGAAGATGAATGTAGCAACAACCTTTAATTATTCATTGCCCTTAGCCCTGTATTGATACTGTGTTGTGCGCATGAGTAATGTATGCACCAAAGGCATGTATTAGTGCATTTATGCTACTACTGCCTGAGTGTTGTGTATATTTATGAAGTGTACACAAACGCATGTATATGTCTGTGTACTTAGGTATGTATATTTATGTTGACAGGGAGAGCGGTTGGCTCCTGCCCGCAGCCTGGCAGTTGTGTATCGAAGCATGGCGTCCTCACCATCACGCTGCAGGCCCCTCGCAGCGCTACATACCCCGCAGGGCGGTTCTCTACTGCCCTGGCAATGATGAGCGAAAATTGAGGAAACTGGCCTCGCTGGATGTCGATTGTGCCGTCTTGGACTGTGAGGATGGTGTAGCCCTCAGCAAAAAGGTACTTAAATACACAGATGCACATGTGTGAATGAAGTGCAGCTTCGTATGAACGGGTCAGCGAGGAGCATACAAACCCTCGCACACAGCTGTGTGATCCTGAAAGATTTTAATTCCATCTCCCTCCTTCAGACAGGTGCTCGGTCTTTATCACTGAAAGGAAAACTACCTAAGTGAGATGTTTAAAACAAGCACATTTCACCCTATTATGATGGTATAAAGGCAGTTGTGACCCCCCTGTCAGAGTCCTTTAAAACAAGGTGACCATGTCCCACTGGGTGAGCAGCGGGAAAGCACCAGATGCAGCAGGTTAAAAGCATTCTCTTCCCGCCCACACGACTTCCCCATTGGCCCTGCTGAACTGCCCATGAAATTGTGATTGGAGAGCAGGATAAAGAAGGGGCCCGGGTAAAAAGTTAACTAACAAAGGTTTTTAAGTCATGATAATAAAGATGATTGATATAGCTGGAGGCTGTTCCTGTAGTAGATAAAGACAATAAGATGATGGCCTGTGTGACTGACAGGGTAAAAACTGTGACCCTGCGATAGAGTTGGTGGATGTCAGAGCTTCTGTCTTTATTATGTGTTCGAGGGGAAATGTGGAGAGGAATGCAGCCATTCAGGCTTGAGGAGAATTCAGACTCTGGACTCTTGAGCTGTCAGCATGTGACAGGCCCATGTCTCTATCTTATTTCAACAAAAGTATCCTGCTCCAACCCACTTATTTCTTTCACCAACCCACTCATTTCACATAAAACATTAGACATTATTTCTGATTTTGTCTTGAGTTTTGAATGTGATATGATTCTTTTTTTCTGTCCTTTTCAAAGGCATTTTCTCTGATGGCAGTTAACTGGTGGCTTGTACCTGTAGAGAATAGCATTAGGCCCTGGTATATGCTGTTAAAAATAAAGGGGAAAATGACATTAGCTACAGGGCAGTTCCATTCCCTTAACATGCTGAATCATGTCCCTCAGTAGGCTTACTTTTCCGTCTTCCACTAGTAGCACTCTGAGTAACGCACATCAAAATGCCAACAATGAAATTAGTATTGTACCTCAGTAGTTCTCTGTCTAATAATCCCATTACTTTCTTCTTATCTGATCTGGCGACATCAGCTCTACACGATACGAAGCATGACATCAGGACAGATTTCAGCCATTTTTGACACCATAGGTCCATGTTGGCTTTAAAAGAGTCTGACACTGTGCAAAAATCCTATAACCTATTATGTGTTTGCTAGGTCGTACTGTGTAATATAAAAATTAATTATTTACTCAATAACAAAGTGCACCTTTCCTACTGGCACCCTTTCTTCACTACCCACACACTCAGCTTCTTTCTCCACTGTGGCAATTGGAAATCCATGGGGGTTGTTGTGTAGTTATACCTTCCCTTAAGATGATATTTTTTTTCCTGTTGGGTAAACAGTGTGTGTGTGTGTGTGTGTGTGTGTGTGTGTGTGTGTGTGTGTGGGCTGGCAGGAATACTGCTAAGACATTTGTTTTGGATATTAATTTCCATGTTTTGAAATCGATTTGGCATAATTTTTTTTTTATCACTTTTTCATTGTTCAAGAATTCAGTTTTAAAAAAATGTCTTGTTTTTATTTGTCCTTGTTACACACACACTTCTTTATTACTAAGGATTTGCAGTCCTTCTTTAGGGGCTAAACAGTCAAATTGAATTTGTCCATATTTACTAAAAGGCAGCACTAAGGAAATATTGTGTGTTTGGAGTCATGAAATATGTTATGGGTGTTCCTGTTAAGAGATGCAAAATGTGGAGTGAGAGAATGGACACTTGTATAAATAGCTGCCGCACCTGATTTAATCATTGTCGAATAAATTTAACATCTGAAATTTAATATCTGAGTAAAGAAAATGTAAAGGCTTATCTAGACAGGAGGGGTTTCAGCCACGTTTATAAGTTGTCCCTCTCACACCAGTCTGACAGAACAGATATGTTTTTATTTTAATTTATACAACTGTCTACACAGGCTATGTAATAGCTCACGTTTCATGCTTTTTGCATGTAATCTCGACCCAAAGCGCATTTTTAAGTTTATTTTCTTAAATGTGCCTCTGTATTGGGCTCATAGCGTTGCCAAAATGTAAGTGACCTACACAACAGTACTGCGCCTGAACGCATCCTGATTAGACACTGATGGAGTACTGAAGCTGTTGCTGCTGCGTTGTTAACATGTTGCTCACTGCCCCCCATGTGTAGACACGATGTAAAATCTTTTTTGCTGCTTTAGTGGTTTAACCTCTGTCTTTGATGTAGTGATGTAGAAGTGTACTCCAGGGTGTGCCAGTGCACTGTGATGTCACTCGGATGTCTAAAACATCAGATCTACACCTCATGCTAGCACTTCCATACCATTTCCTTCTTAAAAGAAATCCCTAAGCACTAGCCACTGGTCTTTGAAACCATTTAAACTGTTTATTTGAACTGGTTGCACTTCAATTTTTGACATCTGGCTCATGTTACTTTTACGTATTGATACACTTGTTTTAAGTGGCTTTGGACAAAAGCATCTGCCAAATAATAAAAGAAAAAAAAAATTTAAATGGCAGCACTTCATGAAAATCAGATGCACCTGTTGCTGGACAGATTTACATCTTCTTGTTTTTTTATGTTAGATTAAGATCTATTCTGGGACCAGCTGACCAGTAAATAAATGAGAGATTTAGCTTTTAAATTGTGAGTATGTTTGCACGGACAATTTCTACAGTGTATACCGTAGCTGCGATTATATTCACCATGACAACCGCACAGTCAGCCTTGTGTGTTTGCCAAGAGATGCCAGGCCTCAACAATGGTAATGCATGTCTGTTATTTATTTTTTTTCTGGGTAGGGAGAATGGGAGCAAAGTAGAGATAAAGCTTGCTAATCCTGAACCACTGTTTTGGTGACTGCAACAATGGGTTAGGTGAAATGCGATGTTAGTTACCAGGTATGCATGGATAGGCCTTAAATGGGGCTACTGCCCACAACCACCCTCCTATTATGTGTTCATTAATGTATTCTTTTCATTATCTGTCACCTTCACCTTAAAACAGGGAGCGATATTCATGACAAAAAAGTACACATGAAGGTCAGTCCACCCCCTCCCCTTGAAAATTGAAATCCGGGAGTGCCCGCTTTAATTGCCTGCCGCTTTGACTCCAAAAATGTCTGCGCTCCATCTTGGCAGTAATGCTGGCTGCTTAAGAGGCAGGGAGATGAGAAAAGGAGTAAAGGGTAGGAGCCACCCAGAGCTTGCTAACTGTCACCACAGACCCAGAGGGGAGAGAAGGAGGAGGAGAGAGGGGAGGGAAGACAAGGCTGACTGCTCTAACACTCTTACACATATCATCATATCTGTATGATCAGTGGGGTGGAGGAAGAGGGAGGGCAGGTTGAAACCCCGGAGCGGAACTGACGGCTACACCTGTCCTCTCTGCTCCTCTCTCCCTCGCTGTCTTGTTCTTTCATTGTCCCTCTCTCTCGCTCAACTCCCCTCGCCAGGGTCCTCAGGGTTAAGATTGTTTATCTCTCTCTCTCTCATGTTCTCTCTCTGTCTCTTAGTGCCCTATGGTCCAGTATTCCTCCTGGTGTTTCTCTCTCCCTCCCTCCCTTTTCCCCACATGGGTCCCTCCATCCTCCCTGACTCCCCCCTGCCTCCCTGCCGTAGAGATTCTCTCCTAATCCCTGGAAGTTTGGAACTAATGAACTAACTGCTGAGCCGCTGCCACGGAGCTTGGTCCCAAACTATACTGTACTTCACACTCGATTTCCTCTCCAGATGGCATGGTGGCGCGGCCGACACAACGGGGAGCACCTCTCGCAGCCAGCACGCGCCTGCAAATGCACACGAGCACACAAGACATGCAGAACACAAACATGCACACACAGGCAAGTGTGCACATGTAGACACATACAGACAGACATTCACACACAAATGCATGCACGCAAGCACATACACATATTGTTACAGTCAGTAGCCCACTGTACATCAGTCAAGCGTGACAGAGGACCAGTGTCCTGCATTCACTATCAGTGCTTTACAGAAGCAGGGCCACTTGTTAGTGCTTAAAATGAGTTAATTCACTATTTGTTCATCTGAAAGTATATTAACCATCAAAAATAACTTCTGTAGATACTGATCAACCCCCTCAGTAGCTTTTATTGGGCCCATATGGAGGCCAGAAACCTGTCACTCCTGGATTTTTAGTTTTGTTAGTACATGGATGTGATTACAGCCACAAAACATACTTGATTCACCATGAAATTATTGTATATGTGGTAGTTTAAATCAAAGAAAACTGTTAACACTGACTGTAAACCGTATGTCATGTGAATGTGCACACTGTTAAAAATGTCCTTTTTTTTGTGTCAGTCTCCTTCCCCGGGTAGGACTAGCCACTGGTCCGCAGACAGACCTTTGTGGTCGCAGTAAGAGCAGCTGAGGGAAGAATAGATGGCACATTGTAGAGTGGATGACATTATTACGGTCTATTACCTTTTTCTGGTTGTAGCGCAGTCAATATATGAGCTTTGCATGAACTGTGTCTGACACCAGAGATTTTCAACTTAACATAAATTATGCAGCCAACTGTCAACTGATACATGACCTCAGTTCAATGCTCAGAGTGTTTTTCCAGAGGACACTGAAAGATCTGCTCTCCATTTAAGTGGATTCAAATGACTAAGCTCTTGACAGAAAGAGCTCCTGGGAGATAATGTTAGCCAGTTGAATTATGAATACTGAACATTTAGTGTGTGTCAGTACGTGCACGTATTTACATCCATTTATATACATGTTCTTGTGTGCGTGTGTTTGTATACTTGTGCGCTCAACACCTCAGAGGACCCAAGAGAGCGGAGAGAAATTCCCAGTCAGGCTGCCAAGACTCACAAATGGGATGAGAGCCGCTCAGCCAGAAAATAGACCCTGTCCCAGCCAGATAAGAAATACCTTCAATTCCAAACCTTACTGTCTGTCACAGTGTATGTGTGTGTGTGTTAAGTGTCATGTGTCGGGTATTGATTGGAGTCCTTTGGGAGGGTATGATAGGCGAACGAGAGGTCAGGGTGCGTAGGAGAGTGATGACAGCGCTGTGATTAGCATACGAAGCTTAGGAGTGGAGAGAGCTTGTCTGTTGTTGGAGCACATAGAAAGTGGAGGGATTTAAAGGAGTGAAAGTTTTAAAAAAATTTTGTCTTTTTTTATATATCAATTTAAGTCCTAGATTACATTTGGACTTTCTCGGGTCTTTTGAAACTCACCCTCGTGCAGCAGCTCCAGATACCGTGGGTTAAGGGTGAGGTTTTAGGCTGAGCGAGGGATCGGAAAATGCTGAGACATAGAGAACAGAGAGGCCCTCTCTCCCTCTCTCATTATCCTGTTACACCCTTGTGTTTTCACTGGCAGAGCCATGGCCCGCACCGCTCCGTGCTACGTGGACTGCGCAACGCAACACTTGGAGAGTAACCCCAGTAGGAGGAGTGATGATGGAGAAGGCGATGAGGAGAGGAAAACATGAAAGAATGGGGGGAGGAGGAGGAGGAGGAAAGGAATGTAGCAGATGTTGGCGCACGAGTGGGGGAAAAAATAAGCAATGCTAAAGCTCCTTATTTTGCAAGAAAATTTTTATTTTCTGTCTAAATGGCAGAAGTAATCGGAACCCAGCTAGCTATTTGAAACCATTTTCAAGCTGCTGCTGCTAGAAATTATATAAAGTAAGATACACTCGAGGTTAATACATTAGTCCAAGTACGAAATCCATCCATTATCTATACCGCTTATCCTCAGAGGGTCGCAGGGGGGGTGGAACCTATCCCAGCTGACATTGGGCAAGAGACGGGGTACACCCTGTACTGGTCGCCAATCAATCACAGGGCTGACGCGTAAAGACAGACATAAACACATATTCACAGTCACACCTACGGGCAATTTATAATCCTCAATTAACCTAACCTGCATGTCTTTGGATGGTGGGAGAAAGCCGGAGTGCCCGGAGAGACCCCACGCGGACACGGGGAGAACATGCAAACTCCCCACAGAAAGGCCCCAGCCGACTGGTGGGGTCGAACCAAGAACCCTCTTGCTGTGAGGTGACCACTGTAAGAAATGTAAATATATAATGTGTAAAAATGGAAATAAGTTTAATACACCTCGTCTAGGAATTTTATTTATTTTTTTACCAAAAGGAAGCACCACATTTAGCATTGATCGGAAACACTGTGTGCTCTAGTCAAAGCTTTGCACAGTCTGGTTCTCCATCGCCCCAATGCGCCATCATTGGCCATTTGTTGTCAACGTTCAGTTAGTTGCACTTCTCACATGTGGCCTCAAGATGCATGTTTGTAGTTTACTTGTTGTGTTTTCACACTTTCTTCACTTTGTTAGCACCTTGGTCACATGAACTTATTATGGCACCAAGTTGAGAAGAAATCCATCCTCACAAGGATCTGCCAAGACAAAAATTTATTGACCCGATTCAGCAAGGTTGTGCTGACTCATAATAGCAGAGAGCACCTGGTCAGTAGCTATACTTAGTAGCCTACATCAGAGTGCTGCTTTAGCAAAAACCTGAAATTATCATGTTTAAGCCTGAAGCATGGCTAGACCTGAACAGGAAAGTATTTGTAGTTTTATGTACAGTGGGCAAATAAAATGTAGAATACTCCAAAATGTAGTTTTGGTAAGTTATCTTTTACCTTTCAACCGAGCCATAGATCCCCGTCCGATGCACATACTTATTCAGCCTCTGGCATGGACTCAGTTTGAGTTGCGTTTGCACTCAGTGATCAGATGACAGCATGGCAAACTTTATTTTGTTTGGAGTACACTGGAGCCATTATTGTTCCGCCTAGATTTAGGAAGTTGCCCTCCAGCTCATACAGGCTTCAAAGCTCAGTAATAAAGCCACATGTAAGTGGCTTGCATATCTTAATAATAATCAGTCTTAAATCAATCATTAATTTAAAAGAAAGCTAATAGAGTGACGTCAAGTTAAGCATAATTAGTTAGTTCTGTGTTAATTGTTGTGCGTAGTCCGGACAAACGGTAAATTGGACAGGCTTTGTAGTTGGTGGAGACAGCTGTACTGGGAGTTGCAAATGAGACATAAATCGTTAGCAAACACATTATGATGCATAATCATTAATGAACAAAACTCATCTAATTATGTGGAGAATAGATTATATATGCTGTAAAGATACTGCATGGTGAGCCTTACCTTCTCCATTTTTCCTACAAAATGGATACATAGCCTTGGGAATTCATTTCCCAAAAACATTGAAGTCTAGCTTGTAATGAACTGTAATGAGATCTTTTCATGGCTAATTAAAGTGAATAAATAGTGTGTAACAACTAGCTGTTTTTTCTACCCCAGGCTGTCAGTTTTGACCACCAATGACAAGCAGGTTTCATGATTTCCAAATTTATCCTGCTTCTCTCTTGCTAGTTATGTCTTGTTGTCTGCCCTGACAGGATAACGGATAACACCGTGTGCCTCCAACTGACAGAGTGAAGGCCTGACTCTCCTTCTGCTACGTCTCAGTTATCAACGTAGCCTGAATTAGTCAGTCATCTCACTCCAGCTTTCTGGAGTGCAGCGTGTCACTTGTCAAAACCCATCCACGGTGACTTGAAACCTGCTAACACACACACACACACACACACCGATGCACACAAACTGACAAAGACAGACGAACAAATGCGTACACAGTCACACTTCAAGCAGGCAGCCTTCACCTGCGATAGTCTACAGCTCATTTTAAATGGCATCGTGAGTTGCACAACAGGATGCAAAACGCCAGCTCTCAAAAGGTAAAAAAAAAAAGGAAAAACAGCTGCGCTCATTGTGATTCATGATTACCCACTTTTCACACAACCATATACAAACACAGCACACTACTGTTTGAAGGCACTATGTCAGTGAAAAAGGCTCTGATATACAGTATACTGTATACAGGTTGTTTTTGAGAATGCAGACGCACAGCTGTCTTTTGAGAATTTTGTTGTTAATGTTGTAAATGATCTTAATTTATGCCATTTGTCTTTTATGTATTTTGCTGTTCCTCAGGCTATGGATACTGTACCCACAATTGTCATTTTACTAGAAAAATATATTCTACCCCTTTTTATGCCTTTTCCAATACACATTTCACGTCATGCAGAACTCTTTATTTGTCCTCATTTCTATCCAGTATATTCAATAACTACCACTGCACTGAGATCTAATTCAAATTGAATGAACAGACCGAGAGTGTGAGTCGACGCCTAGTGTCTGTCCAGAGGCGATGTTTGACGCTACTTGCTGGACATTCATGATCTTATGCTGGAGAGAAAGGCGGTCCCGCTGTGTACCGTACACGCATCAGTTTGGACGCTCCAGTCTGATGTGGTGTCTACAAGGCAGTAGCCATGCTGTGTCATGTATACACAGCACTCTGTAGGATCCTGAGCGTCAAGGCTCAGGCTGTGTATTAAGGAGCTGATCTCGCTCTCTGGAAGGTCAGCCTCTCTGCACTTGAAAAGCTTTCTTGTGTGCATCTATGCGTTCGACTGCCCTGCCTGCCTAGCCGACCGCTTGCCCGTCTGCCTGCCTGTGTGGCAGCTTCTAATGATGAGGATGATGGAGGGAATCAAAGAGGAGATGGAGCTGACGTTGGGGCGAGCTCTCCATGGGACACCAGGTGATTGGAGCGGGAGCTTTGAAGCAACTTGTTGGATGGCTGTCCATTAATGTAAAATATCTCCTTTTCAAACGGCTTTATTCAAGCTCGGAGTAGCGGAGCCCATAGGAGTCAAGGTGTCTGGCAGAATAATCTCTCTCACTTTAAAGAGAGAGAGAGAGAGAAAAGAAAGGATAGTGCACAGTGACCTGGCCATCTCCTTAGCCATTCCTGGCGTCATGGTTTCAGAAACACCGTCACAAAAGAATAAAAGTGCAGGAGACAATCCTTGCAATGAGCAGTCTCTGGTTACATTAAAATAATTTTACACATGCAGGCTGCTAGTATATCAGGCTGAGGTTGGCCCTCTCCAGTCTATTTGATCTGTGAATGTTATAAACCATGCTTTTTGATCATTTCTGGATTGCTATTTATTTAGTTTGGTCAGGGATCAATGTGACTCCTGGCACATGAGGCAGCCTGCGGTTCTCACAGATCAATTTTCTCCAGTCACCATGAACTGGGGAGGGACAGACAGAATTTTATCCACCAAGTAGCAGGTTTATGAATAGTGAATTATGGCTGCATAAATTGCTCCATCCGTTTTAAGTTACCAGGATACAGTTATGGGTCTAGCTTGGCTTATGAGAGTGACAGTAACAGAGAGGTTACAGCAAAACTTGAGAAAGAGTCAAAGATCACAGTGCACTCATCATATGGTGTGACGGTCCCTCTTGTCTCATTCAATGAGGCAAAAGGGAGACAGTTTTGACACACAGCAGTCCAGCCCGCTCATGACCCCTATTAAATCCGAGCAAATCTTTGATATGTACTTTGATACCATATTTTATTGATACTGGAGGGGTGTCCATAATATCAAGTACAGTTCTGCATTCCAGGAGATCAGAGCGAGGGCTGTTTTGTCTCTGAAGCTGTCCCGTGACCCTTGAGGGGTCCCCATAAGCTCTCATACAACTGAACCTAGGTTGACTCTAGTCCACTTCAGTTTTTACAAGAGATTGTGATGTATGGGCTCTCCATGTTATATCTGTCTAAAGTTTCTCTTTCATGCACACAGCCATATTACTTCAGTGATCTGTCCGCTAATGATCAGCCTGTTAGGTATTCCACACTTGGATGTTTTTTTTTTTTTTGTTTTTTTTTTGCAGTAAATCCAAAGCATTTGCATCATCAAGTTCCCATCAAGTATGAAGTTCCATCGCATTGCATGATGCCACATTTGCCGCCATCCGTCGTATTTTAATTGGCCACTTTTCATCTCATGAATAAGCATCTCCAAAACCTTTTTGAGAGTATTTTTCTTTTGCAAGATTTCTTTAGTAGTATAAGTGGGGAAAAATCCCAATCTGACCATCTCCACAACACCCACACACAAGCACTCAAAGGCTCCAGCCTCTGATCTGACCTGACAACTCCTAAGCTACCGTTTCCTCATGCTGTTTAACTCAGACCACATTTCTCCCAGAGAGCCTCTCTCCTCTCACCAGCCGGACTTCTCTCCCCATTCCAGCTCTCGCTCTCTCCACTCCCGTAGCCCAGCATCTGGTTTGAATATAGAGGCGTGTGCTACTGTGTTACTGATAGAAGTTGGGACTGTAGACTTCTCTTTGATTTTTCCATCCTCCTCATCTCTCTTCCTGCTCAACTCATACAATGCCTGCATTGAGAGAATAAAGTTGAGTGTGCAGCCTCTTTTGTAGATTTATGGCATACTGTATATAACTGCAGTTGAGGGAGTGCAGATGTTGTTTTGTGATATTTTTTTAATATGTTAATGTTTCATCTTATGAAAGCTATTATTTATTCCAGACTGATGGAATAAGACTGATGTTATGCTTTGTCAATCACCCACTTTGACATTATTTGTGTCTGTAATGCAATGTTTATTTTTATGATCATGCTTAATGGTCAACGTTATTTATGTAGTGACCATTTCCTTGAAGGAAATTGGGCTTTTATTACATTCTTCAACAATTTATCCAGTACTTTTTTTTGGTAAATGGAACTGATTTGCATACATGCATTTTTTTTTTTTAAATGTTGAATGGATCTACAACAAATCACCAGTTTTCAACCTTTCTTTAGCAGTTTGTTCCTCTGTTTAGCATTTTCCTAATATATTCTTGGGCAGTCATCTCTCACATTAACTATGCTTGCTTTTAAAATGTCCCATTTTGAATCTTTAGAAATCTTAATTGGTGATTCCAAAGTGCAGTCTAACCAAATGCATCACATGAAATAATCAGGAGCTTTTCCTGTGTTTATGCTCCTGTGCTGCAGGCAGAGGCCAGGGAGACCATTCCCAGGATGTTGGCGGAACTGGACCTGGGTCGGACAGAGAAGTGTGTGAGGGTGAACTCAGTGTCCAGTGGCTTAGCTGAGGCTGACCTGCAGGTCATCCTGCAGGCTGAGGTTCTCCCTCCTGCCATCATGTTGCCCAAAGTGGAGGATGCGCAGGAGGTGCAGTGGGTAAGTTGCAAATATTGGCCCACCTTAGTAGTGTTTGTGTAGTATTTATTTATTTTTTTTAAAAGCCAAAGAGAGCTGAATGGAGTAATCTGAAAACATGTTTTTGTTTTTCTGAATGACGTGTAACCACTTCCCAAAAAAACAAAACACAAAGTTACAATACATGCAAAAACTAAACAAGACTAAAAATACCCATGACATTTCTCTCTTTCACCTCTGGGTGTCGGTTAAAAAACACAATGGTGCTGTTACACAAAGTCATGAAGTAAGAGGAAACCACAAGAATCTTCAAAGCAATCATAACAAACTTTTCCATTTCCCAGTAAAAGTGGGAATCGATCCCCGTGGCAGGACTCGGGGACAGACAGAGTGTTTTCCTTGGCTGCTGCTCAAGAAACGGATGGCATTTCTTCGCATTAGCTTCAGAAGCCCGATAGCTTTCTGTAACAACACAATGGTGCCTTCTGCCGCTGCTGAACTTACTGTAGTCTGCCTTGAAAAGTGTCAGGTTGTGGCTAAGAATGAATTGAATCAGACTTACAAGAATTCAGCCAGATAGGTGTAACGAATAAAAATATGCCGTAAACGTTCATTATGTTCTCTTATTCATGCACACCTTTGAATATTCTTTATATTGAAAATGTATTTCAACTGTCCACACGTTTTGCGAAGTCAAAAGGCTATCTTCCCAGTTACTGAGGTCCCAGTGTATGAGAAAGATCACAAACTGATATCTAAAAGTCAAAAGCAAGTCAGACAGCGAATCTAGTTGCCTGTGGCTTGGTACTTAAAAATCTCCTGTCACCTCTGTGACTAAAAGTCTTCGTAGATGTCTTATATAACAGACTCATAGACCAGATTTGATGTAGGATATTACAAGCTTTTGCACTCCTACATTGGTTATTGATATTTGCACACATGACATAACTGTTACACAAATGTTTGAAATGACTGCCCACTAAAAAATTTTCAGTTTTTGTTATTATAAATTACTGTTTGCAATTTGTCCTTACTAACTGGGCCTGAGCCCTAGTTAAGAGGTGTTTGTCTGGACTTGGCCATCCCTCTGGCTTTCTATAAAGGGGTGCTGTACGGATGTCAGGTCCTGAAAGGTCAGGAGACAGTGACATCATTAATGCAGGCCTTTCTGATCAGCTCCATATGGTTCACTTACCAGGAGCAACCAGGTTACTGTCTGCCTCCTTCACTGTTTGGGTCTGAATACAGTTGAAAGGCGCTTTATTGGTGTTAAATTCAAAAGTACATTTTTGCCAAAATCTTTTACAGTTTGTTTGTCTTTTTTGCTCTTCTTGCACACACTTGCACATAGGCTAGCAGTTTACCTAAGCATTTTTAAGTAGCTGATGTACTTTTTAAAATAAAGCTTTTATTATTGTGTCAAGCTACAAATGTGTAGATGATTAAGCAAGAGGAGAAATTAAGATTTGTTTAGAAGATACAGAGAGAGGTAATCAGTAGTGAAAGGAGGGTGTCTAGTCTGGCTTTTTTCCTCAGTGTTACTAGGTGCGCGCATACACATATACATGGTCTTGGGGCAGGAGCAGGAAGTTTTTAACTAGTGGTTTTAATTAGAACACATCTATTTCCTGCTGCCCTTTCTTTCTTCCAGGTATAATTGCTGACAGGTGTTCACTGATTCTCTCTTGGCTCAACCGTTTCTCCCTTTGCTACTTTTCCTCACTTTAAAAAAAAAAGAAAAGGAAGAAAAAAGTCAATTTTGTTCTGCATTAATTTCTTTATTTTTTTTAAACCCTCCACTGTTATTATTATCATTGTTATACTGAAAATCACAGCACGTTGAGAGCTCTAAAATGCAGATAATTGACTGCTTGTGTATTGTTTTTCTTCTCATACTAAAGCTTTGTTGCAAAAAACGCTTTGAGTGCACTGTGTATCTGTTTGCACATTTGATCTACAGTGTGTTTGTTAGGGTGTTTCTCCACAAGCAGGTGCATGTGTGCTCCTGAAACAAGAGTCAAGTCTGCAGCTCTGGATGGGACCTTGATTCATTCATGTGTTCTCTCATCTTTGTCCCTGCAACTTTTTCCGTGTCTTCTGTGTCTGTGTGTGTGCATTCATATGTCTGTGTTGTAAGCATGTGTCTGATTTTCTCCACTCTTGTGAGGCAGCGCTGTAAATCCCTCACTTGTTTATTTTTCTCCCTTTTTATTGATATTAGCACAGGAACCTCCAGACTGATTTGTCGCTAAAAGATGGACTTGCTTGTTTCCCTTTGTGTAGAAATCTTTAGCTCTGCCTTTCTCCTCTCCCCCAGCCCTTGTGTGACTGACAGGCCTTATTGGGCTATAACAGGCGTAACTCCCTCCTTTGTCTGAGGACAATTCTCACACAGATTCGGAGCCGTGTGCATTCTTTGCCCACCACACTATTTGGTGTGCACTGGGACCGAAAGAATCGCACCCTGTCCCGCTCCTCCTCCTCTACTCCTCCTCCTGTCCCCTCCCCTCATTCCCTTTCTCCGCTTCCCCTCTGTGAAATGAACACTTCAGCAGGCCGGAAACATTTAATCTGGCCCCCTTTTGAAGAAAATTAATTGAAACTTGTCCCACTATAGCCTCCTTTCTCTAGCTCCATCTCTCCCTCCTTCTCTTTTCATGATTGGGTGGCGAAATTGTCAGAGGGCTTGTTTGTAGCGTGACTTTGAATGGCAAGAAGAGGTGTTATTTCTTCTTTTTTCGTTTCTTTTCTTTTTTCCCAATTCAGTAGTGAATAACATCTTAAAGGGTCCTAGTTTTGAGAGCAATTGACAGCTAATGGTTGCTGTACACGCCAGAGGAACAATGAACAAGCACTATGGTACGTCTTATGCTGTGTAAATCAGGCCCTCAACGTGTATAATAGCTGAAGAGGAGAATACAGCAGAAGGATAGAAACATGTAATCAGAGAGGCTAGGAGGCTCTTTATCCAGTGGTGTCGCATTGAGCTGTCATTTGTTTTCCTTCAGCAGAATCCAGACAGCCTGCACAGCTCGCCGCTGCCTTGTTAGGGTTTGCGTGGCACAGCGTCATGGTGGTAATCTCTGTGTGTAATATCAACTAGGTTTCCCCACAACGGGCCATATCTATCTAGTTTCCTCTGTCACAGAAATAGGTTTATCTACACCCTCTTTTCACACTCCCTCTCGGACCCCCCCACCCCTTCCTGTGTTTGGGAAGGAGGGGGGATATTATGCTAAGCCCCCAGCGTTAGTTTTTATGTTGCCATAGCAGCCTTGCTCCCACAGGGTTGTGACCTCAGATGATTACAGTACAAAGCCTATTGGGTCTTGAAAACCTCTTTGAAGATGAAAAGTCTTTGATGGTTTGTATTTATGCAAATCTCTCAGATATGATTTATCCAACTGAGATTGAATGGAGAGATGATTAAAATTGCCCCTATTTTTTGAAATCCTTCAATGGAGGCCCACTCTTTCAGTTTTGAGAACAAGAGTGGTGAGTGCGAGCACAGGGGTTATTTTGCGCTTCATTTAGAGAAATAGTAGTGCTGTACCTGAGGTTATTTATATCTGTCTTTTTTCCTGGTGTGTCAAAGAGGGAGAGAGAGAAAGGAGAGGAAGGAGGGACATGGAGTTAGACATTTCTACTCTGAGCTCTTGCGTCCTTTTTTTTAATTTTTTTTTTATTTTTTTTGACTGGCTTTGAAAGGAAGTATCTGACGGAGGGGGCTTTTGTGTGTTTCCAGATGATAGATTTTGGAATTTGGGCTACCCCACTGGCAGTCCAGGGCTAGCTGTGAACTGGTCTGTTGGAAAAAATTGAAATGCTTTGGTCTTCAAAGAATTCAACTTGGTTTTAAAGCCCTACTTAGGTGAGCTTGCATATTAGCAGGAGTCGTGCAGAATAAAGGCCTCAGCAAAGTGTCACATCACACTCTGATTGTTGCTCCAGTCTCCCTGTTCCCTGCCATGGAGGGGGGACGCAAAACAGAATAATGCAGGAGTAAAACACACTCAAAGACATCCCAAATCTTGTTTCTTCTTCCCTTTTCGGTATTTTGTTTCTTCTTTGGTTTGCCATGTGTATGCAGGTGCCTGTGCGTGCATGTGTGCATTTACATATGTGCACACACTCTCAGGGGAGCATATGCTGTAGTTGTGCAGAGCCTATGAAAGAAGGTAGAGCAGAAGACTTCAGACGAAGGGGGAACCCTGGTGATAATGTAAAATATTTCATTTCACCCGCTTTTGTTGCTGCTCTCCTGTGCTCGCTCTCTCCGTTATTTGATTCCTCATAGATGTGTTTCTGAATAAGGACTGAAATGGGAACAGTGCAGGTAATAAAGGTGTCAAGATTTGTATCAAAAGTGAGTTTTTGCACGTTAACATTTCTTTTTTCCCCTCTCTGTCTGTCTTACCCCACAATGGATTTTGAAAGATGTGTCATATCCTTTTATGTATTTTTACTGCCGAACATTTTATTTTCTTCCAGTTTAAAATTCACTCTGACACAATAGCTCTGTGTCTCCATATGAGTTTCCTGTTTTTCCTCATTCATATAACTAATAATGCATTGATAAGTCCACAGAGGGTGGCCGCTGCACTTTACCATACATTTCACAGAAGAGCAGGAACTTGAACAGAAATACAGTCCACCAAAACATAATGTTTCCTTGGAGGTCTGTGCATATTATAAACAAAATCACAAGCTGTTAATAAGTCTGAAAAGTATTTTTATAACAAAAAATGCTGCAGAGAATATATGTGCTCCAGCAAAGGACAAACATCTAATGAATGTGATGACTATGATTGTAGAAAGTAGTGAGAACAAATGGATTTGTATGTTTGGAGGTTTATTGTTTTCCATTTACAGGAACAGTGGGTGTTCTTAATGAGTGGTGCATGAGCCTGTCCCTGTGTGTTTAGTTTGTTGACAGGTTTCAGCACAACTTGAAAGGACGGGCACTGACAGAACCCATTCGCCTGGTCACCTTTGTGGAAACCGCTGTGGGCCTGCTCAATTTTAAGGTAAATCACAAACAAACCCCCAAAAACTGCACACGTAAGACATTTAGCTGTTTGTCCAGTGTTCACTTTAGATTAAAGACTGCGTCAGCGAGTGGAGCACTCCACGTGTCCAAAATGAAAGGGATTCAAAGCTTTTGGACAGTCCCTCAAAATGAGCCTTCTTTTTTTGTTTCCTTTCTCTCTGTCTGTCTGCGTGTGTCTCTCTCTCTATCCCTCTCCAGACATGCAGACATTTTTTTAATTAAAATTGTTTTAATATCATCATAGTGGAAAAGTTCTTAATGATATTTTGGCAAGCATCAAAGCAGTTCCTGTTATAGTACAGCACGACCTTCAGCGACATGGGGAAAAGGGCATGGTTTTGGGCATTTGGGGAGAAACAAGCTGTCCTTCCTCCTTTTGATTTGTCTTTTAGTCCTCCACTCTAATTCTGCGACTGTTTGTGGTTGTTAGTGCGTGAGTGTGTGTCTTGATGGTAGGGGGTGTCTCTGTGTGCTTTCTTGAGAACACCCTGTATCTTTGCCCAGATTGAACCCCAGGTTACAAGCACGAAAAAGAAATCGCTGTGGCACAGCTAGTGGTGAAATTAATTTGGAGGCCAACAAAAGCAGGAGACACGTTCTTATTGTTTCATGCTCTTTACCACAGATAATCACATTCCAGATTTCTTTTTTCTTTTTTTTTATTGTACTATTACAAGCTACGACTATTATTGTACTCATTCGATATTAATTGTGGCCAGTAGTCTCATCTTAGCAATAGGGCTTGTTATTGTTTGACATTTTTTGGTACAGGTACCAATATGATACCTGACTTACATTTCAGTGCCTCTCTTTAAAAAACATCAACAACATTTATTGCAAAATCTTTTTTCTGTCATTTAACATAAACTAACTTCTCCATGCATCAGTGATTAATGTTTTCTTAATACATAGTAGCCGTACTTTGCCTAAATAAAATAGTCTGTAATAAGTAAAAATAACATTTAAATCACTGCTTCACTACACCAACTTTACTGCATCAGCCCCGATTTGTACAGAAACGTTTAGAATGGTATTCAAAAAGTATTGGGGTTTGATACCCACCACTACTTGGCTAAGTGTCTTGGGCCGGCCAAGAGTGATGAGGCATCTCTAGTACTTCCTGGCTGTCTTGCTTTACATGTATGTGTGTGCAGTATGTGTGCCTGCAGGTGGCATATTTAGTGGGCTAGTTAAGATTTTCACAGATATGTGTTCATTAGCATATTTGTTGGAGAGAATTTAGTGTGATGACGGCTGTTTTGGATGCTTCTTGCCTGCAAAGGAAACTCAGAAATACAGATTATTTGAACTACTGTCGGAATATTGGAGTATAACTCGATTTACTCAGTAGCATCTGTGTCCAACATTTCTCTCCCTCTTTCCATCTGTGTCACTTTAGTCAGCCTGTATTATACTAATATATATTCTCTCCAGGCAGTGTGTGAGGAAATCCGTCGACTTGCTCCCAAGGCTGATCTCCACCATGACGGCGTGGTGTTTGGCTCTGATGACTTCTGTGCCAGCATAGGTAGCTATTACACCTTCTGCTTAACTTCCTCACTCTTTGTTGGCCACAAATGTGCTATTCTCTCTTTGCTTTTTCTGGATTTGTGGCAGGGAATGTCAGGTAATATTGCACTGTAAAATCCAAAAGTTGAATTTCCTCTCTGTAAAAGCATGTCTTGCATTTCACTTTCTGTTTCAATAAATGATTAAAGGACTGCAGGAAAAGTGGTTACAGATATAGTTTTTATTGAAATAAGAGATGGTTTGTGGATGTGGGATGTGTGAGTACAAATTGAGGTGTCCTGATATTTAGAAGGAGAAGGAGGTGAAGACACATTTCCTCTACCAAGTCCATTATTTTCTATATCAGGGCTACCTCATAGTGTAGCCTATGGTCACTTACCACAAGCGCATCAAAATTAAAACGCATCGCACAACTCTTCTCCACTACACCATGCTTTATTCACCAACATTTTCGTCCATCTTGCCTTTTTACCACAAGTAAAAAGTGTCATCATCTGTTTTTCTAAAGTTTTTGTGCTCAGTTTAACCCATGGTTAGGTCTGTTTTAAAGGAGAGACTTAACAAGAACAGTGCTTAAACTGCAGATCCACTCTCTGTTTGATATGTCCTAACATATGAATTTAATGTACACCAGGCAGCCACTTGGAGACAAGTATTTAATTTTTATTATGACATACAGTAAACTGGATTTATCCAAACATCCAAAGATTTTAACTGATGGTCAGGAAGATTTGCTAGTCTGCCGATAAGGGAAGAAATATTCAAATGCCAGATTTGACTGTGTAGTTGGATATGAAGCAAAAGATAAAGATATTGACATACTGTATAGTGGTGTAATTGCTGTCCTGGCTCCTGTCACTCTTTCTGCCTGCCTCTCTGAGATCTTAACTGGCATGTGACCTACATGATGCTGAACCCCCATATTTGTGTTCTCTAGGTGCCACGCGGACTGAAGATGCTAGGGAGCTCCTGTACGCCAGGCAGAAGGTGGTCGTGACCACCAAAGCATTTGGCCTGCAGGCTATCGACCTGGTCTACATTGACTACAAAGATGTAGAGGGGCTGAGGCGACAGGCCAGAGAGGGGGCTCTCATGGGCTTCACAGGTAAATTTCCTGCTATCTGGATCTCAGGTCTGCCCCTGTCCCATTAACTAAAGTCACCTCAAGCGACGTCACCTCAACATGTCTGTCCACCCAGGATACATCTGATTTCTGCAGTTGCTTCACATCACTCTCAGTGGTTGCTCTTTATTTGTATCTCATGTATTTTTCTCTCCTCCCTTGGGGCACAATAACAGACTTCCCTTAACTTCCTGTTTCAAGCAGCATTCAAGCAATTCAACATTTCAGTTTTCACTCCTCCTTCTCTCTGTTACTCTGTCTTGCTCTTCCTGAGTTCCAAGTGAGAATAGGATGTATGAGTTAGTTGTACTTGTATTGTTCATTATAATGAAAGTCTCACCTCAAAATGACCAATGTGTCTGTGATTTTTAGAACCGGCTGCTTGTCTTTGTCTTTTTTTAGCACTTTAGTTGCTGCTGAAGTGAACTGTTAACAATGCTGCTGTCCTTTAAATGCTTTTCTGACATTTTTGTTGTTCTCACCATGAGCAGTTTTGTGTCTGTGTGTGCAAATGTGCGTGCATGTGAAAGTATGATTAAAGGGCGTTTATTAGCAAAGAGTGGTAGCGTCTACTTTAACAGTGCTCTGTGTGTGTCTGTAGCCAGGCAACGCTTTCAGAATGTGTGCTTGTGTGTGTGTGTGTGTGTGTGTGTGTGTGTGTCTATGCCCCGCAGACTGCATGTAACAGACCACAGAAGGCTGGACAGCCTGTTCCAAAGTGGATATTCCAGTCATTCTTCCTTCGCTGCAGCAAATATATTTATTTTGGTATTTTTATCCCATGAAGACTGATTATTTCAAAATCTGACATATTTCCCGCTGTGGTCCGAGTCCACGTAAACTATGAGGGGGAGAAAAGAGAACTGAATCTCATAATATAATTTTTCTATTTCCTATGTTGCGATGTTTAGATTCTTTCTTCGAATGTGAGATTAGAACAAAACAATGTCAACAATTAGTCAGCTTTCACACTGGGAAGAAAAAATAGTGCTTTTTTTTGGCACTGCAAAATTGTGAATCCTTGAGCACACTCTCCATGTTGCACTGGCCTGGACATGTTACCTGCACTTCATCATTATCAAATCACCTTGTAGGAGAGATTCTTTCTGTCTTATACATTAACTTATTTTCCAGATGACCTCATTTGCCACCGATATTGTCTGGTGCAGCGGGTTTGTCTGTGTATGTGCATTTCTGTTTGTTTACATCAGAATTATTCAGCTATAGCCATGTGCAGATTTCTTTCTGTTTAGATGAATTACACCTTTTTACTGATCAATTTAACATTTGTCTTTTTGCAGTTCTACAATGAAGTATTTACACATTTGTTGCATATTATGTTTAGCACAAGGGTCCCTCACATGTATGCACATATTACATATAGAATAATCTGTTTTAATTGTTCACACTTGTTTGATTCTGAATGATTTTCAACTTTAATTTTTTTTAGCAAATAGAAGTTTATAAAAGAAAGCTTAGGGTGCTGTTTATATGAGGTAAAAGATATAAAAAGCTAATGATGGAAACAGCCGGTTGATGAAATAAATGGTTAGATTTGATATGGAACAGAACCATTCAAAGTGCTGGATTAGTGGCTTACAAGCCATGGGCACTCTGTATAATCTTAGTTAGTGGCTATTACTGGCCCGAGTGTGCTTAAGCAATAATACGGTGCAGCCAAAAGCCTCTACCTGTGCAGTAATTGACCTTGGCAGTACCTAAGCTGCATACAGCACCCATTAGCACTGAGCACAGAACACACTGGTGAAACACAAACACCCGGTGCTTCTTACTGGTAAACAGGACAGTGTGAAGGCAAAAATCTGCAAAACCTTGACAAGTATCAAATCTGTCAGGGAGGAAGGTCATTCATTTGGGGGATTTAATTGTACAGCATCTTTACTTTATAAGCACCTTGTTTTGCTGTAAACTACGTGTTGCTGACTCGATGATCTTTCTAAAAACGTTTGCCTCCCAGAAATAGAAAACAGCTCCACAAAATTCTCTGCTTTCAGGGACCACATTTCACTTCCATCACCGGGACCCTGCCCATCATTCGCCTGAGAGCACTTTGCTAAATAGCAATCCTCCAATGAGATGCCAGCACCACATGGCAGGCCGGGATTGGCTGGAGGGCATGAATGATGCATTTTAGGAGAACCAATGGGTTGTAACTGAGGGCACCTGAGTCACCCTGTCTGTTTCTTCGCTCTGTCATTCTCCTGTTGCCCCACACACACACACACACACACACACACACACACACACACACAAAGAGACACCCTCTTTGAGTATATTTAAACCTGCCAATTTCAGTGTGGAAACATGCTCAGTAGTAAAACAGGTGGCAGATGAGGGAATACAAACTTCTTGCCTCACTCCTTATAGAATGCAACATACATGCGCGCGCTGGAAAAAAGGTGACACACAGACAGGCGCACATAAACACATATACAAGACTTCACGCATACACACACACACTCTTATACACATCTTCAGTGTGGCCCTGGGGAGACATCAGGCTTTTTATCCATCAGAAAATGTGCAGTTACAGGCTCTCTGCTTCACGCAAACAAACACACAGACACCTGTGCATTTGCAATGACATATAAACATGTGCCAGATGTTTTGTAGTATGCACACTGCCCGCAAGGGTATCTATTAGTCATAAGTTGCAGTGTAATGAATTATGTTAGCTCATCAATTGTTCAAGCCTTCTACTACAGTGTTTTGATTGTGTAACTGGTGTGTGTGTCTGTTTTTTTTTCTTTTTCTGAGGTTAACTGGGGTGAGCGGAGCTGGATGAAGGGAGTGGGTTCTCTCCTCCCCTTTCCTCTCCTGTCCTCGCCTCTCCCTCTCTCCCCTTTTTGCCTCTCCTCATCTCTCCTGGGCAAATGTTGTTTTTTTTTTTTTTTTGCTCGTGCAGCCCGCCCGCTCGGCCACCTTGAAGGATTTGTTGTCGGCGACAGAGCTAAGCCCTAAAGTGTCCAGTTCCTGCTGGCTGCCGCTGAGCCGTCGTTCTCACCAGACGTTTCATAACCTTAACTTATCACTACAAGTTTGATCTGCAAATGTACACAGGATTATGTCTGTGGTGTTAGCCCACATTTAACTGAGAGGGAGGGGTGGGTGGGGTGAGGATTGTGTCAGACAGAGCCTTAACTCCATGTTAGGCTTGTTTCATTTGGATATAAGATGTAGTGGTCGCAACGAATGGTACAGAAGCAATATTAAAATATATTCATAGACAGGAAAGGAGTGTCTTCATATTTACTAGTTCATTTTTTAGTAAGGACGCATGGAAGATGTGTTGAATATCGGTTTGAACATGGCTATAAATACACTTGCCGGTATATTGTCCTATTCTGTGTGGTTTTTAATGATTTACTTGACTGCGTATGTCTACTTAGGCTCTGTCAGGCTCTCACAGGTTGTTCTGTCGTCATCAGTGTGCTGTTCTAGACAACGTCCGACATATAATGAAGTCTAACTAAGCGTTCAGCAAAGTTTCTGTTTGACAGCAGGACTGCAAGCAGAGAGGAGACACTTGATATCCTTCATGATGCACAGCATGCACAGGTCCTGTGCCGGCCATCTGACTCACCTCAGTGCCATAGAACATACTGACACATAAACACACACACAATTTAGGCTTCTGTATTTCCTGTTTCCCCTGTCTCTCTGTGATGTCGTTCCTCTCTCACAGGAACGGTGCCAGCTGCAATCTCTCCAAATTCTCAGACTTGTTATATTTTTCCCATCCAGTTCTGTACAGATGTTTGCACAACAGTTTTCATAAAAAAAGAGATTTTGTTGTTATAATCAGGGAGGGTAATTGGCACAAACTGTGTTATTGATAGCTCTGTGCCAACAAGTAAAAGCATTGGGTTTTTTGTTTTTTGTTAGCACAAATGGGTCTTGTATTTAATTTTATTTGAAGCCACATCCAGCCTGCTGTTATCATTAGCATATTCTACTTTCTTTTTGTGTGTGTGTGTGTGTGTGTGTGTGTGTGTGTGTGTGTGTGTGTGTGTGTGTGTGTGTTTCTGTGTAGGTAAGCAGGTTATCCACCCAGGGCAGGTCCAGGCTGTGCAGGAAGAGTTCTCCCCCAGTCAAGAGAGGGTCCAGTGGGCCAAAGAGCTCATTGCTGCTTTTGACCAACACCAAAAGGAGGGAAAGGTAATGTTAAAATCCTCTGTCAGAAGTAAAATCACATTATTTTAAAGCTTAAATTTTTTTTTCTCTTTCACGTCAATGTTTCGTTCTAAAATTGCAAGCCTTACTTAATCATTGCTGAGACAATTCAGGAACGTAGCCAGACGTTTTGTACTAAAAACGAGTTATATATCAATATGTCTAACTTGATATATGCTGTTATTTGCCTAGAAATTCATTTTATATGCACAATGAGCAGAACTAAAAAAAGGCACCCTGCCCGTTGCTCTTGCTCATTATAGTTTGTCAGCATTTGTCCTGGTTGTTCACTGGATATTTCAAGTAATTTCACTCATTCTACAACCATATTTACTCACTAATTCTTTAACAGAGTGATGATTTTTTCCAAACTCTGTTAAAAGATACACTGACTTCAAAAATTAAGAGGTGGGGAGAGATCTTGGATAAACCAGAGAATTTAAACTTTCTGAAATGTATGTCTCCAGCATACCACAATATCTGTGACTGCGTGTTGAGATGACAGGAGTCTCTCTCTGCTCTGAGACTCGGACTGATCCTTTGTGCACCCTCTCACACACCTCTGTAGTTCCAGAGAATACATACTGTACACTCCAGAGAAAACATAGGAGACAGAGGGGGGGGGGGGAGCTGGGCCAATTAAGTGTACAATATTATTGTTCCTAATTTAGTGCATGGTTGGATCCTGTGTGTTGAGCTCTGTGGGCTATCTGCTGAGGTAATACACAATCTGCCCACACCTCTCTCCCTGCCAGGGCTGCTCCTACTAAGCATCGCCCGAGGGATTCATATCCTACCCATCCCTCTGCCGCGGTGTGTGTGTGTGTGTGTGTGTGTGTGTGTGTGTGTGT